>UELU01099397.1:0-10954 GCA_900490025.1 Megastigmus dorsalis
CTCTCTCTCTCTCTCTCTCTCTCTATTCCGCTGATGCCGATTATTGCACTGGCTGCAGCCCAGTCCAATCAATAAGGTGGGTTGTGGTGTCACGATCACCGCACACAAACACACACAGGCACACTTCGCGGTTTTTCTCCTTCTCTAGCGTCTAATCGCTATCGCGGCGGAAATCGATCTGAGGCTCGATGGCTCCCCTCTATCGCTCGCTAATTACCGCTATCTCTCTCGCGCGACACTTACCCATGCTCTCTCTCTCGCTCATCATCCTCAATGCCTGAGCGCCGTCGGATCGAGCATACAATCGAATTAACGATCGAATGTCAAATTCAATCGTGAATTCGTTATATTATATATATTCAAACTTATTTTTATAAACTATTTATTATATATATTCAAACTTATTTTTATAAACTATTTTTATATATATTCAAACTTATTTTTATAAACTATTTTTATATATATTCAAACTTATTTTTATAAACTATTTTAAGAAATCTGTTTTGTATATTTTGAATTTGATATAAACTAGTTTGTTAGATCCCTCCCCAAGATATTATTCCATAACTAATTATACTGTTAAAAAATGCATAATATACTTAATTTGTTTTTGTGTTTCTGTTTGCATAAATTTTTATATTTTGTAGGGAAAAAATCAGGTATTTTGTTTTTTGAATCATATAATTTATGTGTTCATGCCATTTTAGGTTATAGTCAAAGTTTATACCTAAATAATTATACCTTTCTGCTCTTTTTATTTTTTCATTTTTTATAGTTATATCTAAATCTTTTTTTGCACCTTATCACAATAATTTCCAAAAGTTATGTAAGTTGTTTTACTTATATTCAACGTAGTTTATTTAAAGCTAGCCAAGTTAATAAGATACATCTTGTAGATATTGATTCATTATTTCTTCTGCCATTGTCCATGTTTTGCCATTTGAGATTATTGCTGTGTCATCAGCATATGATAAGATTGAGTTTTCGGGCATTTTTAATAACAAATTGTTTACATATAGTATGGAAAGTAATGGTCCTAATACTGTTCCTTATTGTGATTTTCCTGTGTCTATGATTTTCGGTTCACTTTCATATTAGTCTATTCGTACTTTTTGTACTCCAGCACTTGCGGCTTGCCCTGCCCTCCTACGTTGAGACTCCCCCAATATCTCTCCCTTTTTGGTTTTTCTTTCATTACTATTTATTATTAATATTATTATTATTATTTTTCTGAGGCGCCCCGCGACCGGGGGACTCAGGAAATAGAATAGTATTTAGTTTCCCCATTACGTCTTTTGAGGTATCCGGTAATGACCAGGGGCCTCACGTGACGAGCGTCCTCTTTCCCGATTAGTTAGTTAGTTTATTTATGTTTCTTTATTTATTATATTTTTTGTAGTTCTCCCTCTGACGTGTCTCGGTTTTCCGCTCGCTCGTACTGATGGTCATTAGATTTGCTCGTTCCGTTGTATTGTCGTGCCTTTTTTATTTTGTCTATGTGGATTACTCGTGTTATGCCTCCCTGTTTTAGTTTGACGTTATGTTTGTTATTGTCGATTGCGATTATTTCGAATCGTCCTGTGTATTGGTTCCCGAATTTCCCTATTTTAGGTTCTTTTAGTAGGAATACCATCTCGCCGTCTCTGAAGTGCTTTACGTTTTGTTTGCGGTCGTAGTAATATTTGGATCTAAATGTTGCTTGGACCGAGTTTATTGCTTCTATTGTTTGCAGTTGGCCTAGATTTTGAGTTAGGTCTGCTAGGTATTCGTCGTAGGTTATAAGACGTTCTCGAGACGGGAAGCTGTATGGGGTGCGAGCTTTTTTACTAAATATGAGCTCGTGACGTAAATAACCTGTTGAATCATTTCTTACAGTGTTGTATGAGTGTTGTGCTATAATAGATGTAGCCAGAGGTCCCTGTCATTTTTTTCTTTTATGGCTTGTTTTAGATATTCTGTCAGTGTCGCATGCATCCTCTCGATGGATCCGTTAAGTTGTGGGTGGTAAGCAGTAGTTTTGTATTTCTCTATGTGGAATATTCTTGCGGATTCCTCCACTGATCTGCTTTGGAAATTTCTTCCTTGGTCTGTCAAGATCGCCATTGGTTGTCCGAAATAGGCAATATTCAGTTGCGGCAGCGAGTGCGACGGGCATGAAAACGATGTATTTAGACAGTAAGCCTTGTATCGTGATTACGTATTGGTTGCCTTTTGGCGTTTCTGGTAGTGGGCCATAAAAATCAATGGCTACTTTGTCGAAAGCCCTTGCTGGTGTATCCGTGATTAGCATGGGCATTTGTGTTTTAATTCTTTGTAACTTTTTCCTTTTGCAACCTTTACAACCGTTTATGAATGCTTGTACATCCGCTCGCATATTTTTCCAGTAGAAATCGTTGATGAGTTTG
This sequence comes from Megastigmus dorsalis, assembly GCA_900490025.1. NCBI lineage: Eukaryota > Metazoa > Arthropoda > Insecta > Hymenoptera > Megastigmidae > Megastigmus > Megastigmus dorsalis. The sequence goes on from UELU01099397.1 coordinate 2,406, forward strand.
TCACAGATTTTGTTGATATGACCTTATGACCTCCGATTGTCGTTTCGTGGTATTTTTTAATTATTTTATACCTTTCCTCGACCTTTGGGATCGCTTGACAATTTTGAAAATATACTACTCGAATCCTTTTCTTTTTTAATATGTTTGCACACTGTTCTATAAGATAATCCCATTCTAGGATAGTTAACAGCTCTAAATCTCGGATGATTCCTATTGTTTTTATGTTCCATTTGTATATTACCCCTCGCAGCGCCTTTAAACAGTTTGTAACGTCTTTTCTTAGAACCCTCTCGTCTATGTGCCCTTTGACGACTAGGCCGAAAAGTTTATTTGATTTACGCTCCGACGTTAGTATCCCTCCTACTTCCAGTTCTAAATCAATCAGGTCTTCTATTTTTATGTATTTCCTTTCTGTCAGAGCTTTAATCGTGTCAGTCTCTAAACATAGATCTGCCGTTAAAACGTATACGAGATTTTCATCTGTGTGAAAGAGATGTCCTCTAACCTTTCTTATCGAATTTAGAGGATCGTCGTTGTCCTCTTCGGGGGGCCACGGTGGTTTCTCCCGAGGCGGGCACCCTTTTAACGTCGGAGCGGCCCGTTTTTTATTCGTTTTGTGTTTTGTTGGTCAGACAGAATCGTCGAAGGATTTACTGCCGGACGTGTCATGTATTTTCTTTTTCTTCGGCGTGGGAGAGAAATTTTGTTTTGGGGCGGTAACAGTGGTGTGTAGTGCTCTCCCGCGTGATGTAAATGAATCCAATTGGTATCTCCTGTTTGTTCCTTCAGGTGTCGTCGAGTGAACACATATATTTTTGTGATATTCCTCACTTAAAATGAACAGACAATTTACGTCCCCGTATACGTTCAGCGCACTCAGAATTCTTGAGGCCACTGCCGGGTCTCCGTATAGCTCCGACCACTCGCTTTCGAGCAATTGCTGCCTTAATTGGGAAAATTTTGACTTCAATTTGCATAATCGTATAAGAGAGTCAAATAGGCAATTTCCTCCTTTGTCGACAGTTTCGTCCAGCGTAATTTGCTCTTTGGGTTCGGAGCAATTGTCGCTTCCTTCATAAAGAGCATATGGGCCAGCGACTACTTCTGTGTCGTATGTACTTTTTCATTGTTTTGCACCGCTATGATTCTGGGGGGTCTGTTTGGAATCTTTTGATTGATTATGTTCAGCATTGTCATCTTTGTCGCTTTTTTGTGACGACGATGTAGTAGGGAATGCAATGTATGTGGGAGGTTCGATAACCTCTCTGGTTTCTGTTGTCAGTTCTGATTGATTCGGGTCCATTTTCTTCGGTACTGGCTTGAATCTTGGGAGGGCGATATTCCAGCTACTATCGTCTATCTCTATAATTGGATCCTCTGGGCCGACTATAAACGGTTCGTCTGCCTCGTGTATACAAATATCCAGTCCGACTTTTCTCCGTGTTTCGATTTCTTCTACTTCCACCATAAATCGCGATTTGGCTAGAGTGCCTAGGTCTCACAGGCATTGTTGGCCCATTTAAAAAAATGTGTTCATTATCTCTCGGTTTCGGTTTTACCTCTGTTCTTTTTCTATTTTCATTTAGCGGGCTTGTTAGCTCCTGCTTGGTTTCCTGCACCGAGGAAGAGACGTATAAACCTATCGGTTGCAATGATGGATTTGTAGTTTGATTAAGGTATTGAGGTGAGCTTACAGTGTTGGATCTCAGAGGACTATGGTGGACCTGTAATGGTGGCTGGTTCATTGTTTGTCGGCGGGGTGTTCGGCTGATTATATTATTGGGATTTTTTGTAGCTGTGATCGTTGTTTTGTCACCTTTGCTAGTTTGTTTTGCAATAGGGGTACTGCAAGCTTTTATCTGTGCTGCAAATTTCCCGCTGCATGGGACAGAATTCATTGACTCGTCGTCGTTTTGTTTACCAAGGATTTTCTCTCGACCTGTTTTGATGGTAGTATCGTGTAATTTTAGATATGACGGGATGTCTAGTAGTTTTGTACTTTGTCTTGTATTTTTGCCTAACCCGTTTTTCTGTATTTTTAGGAATATTAATGCTTTAGTGTTCTTCCATTTCCTCATCTGACGGTTCGTATCCGTTATTTTCCTGGTCGGGCGTTTCCGTATTGCCGTAGCAAAGGGGTTTCTTCTTGTGAGCCGGATTTCCTGAACTCTCTGATAAGGAAGATATAGACTCTTCCTTATTCTCGGTTTTTCTGGTGGCTCGACGACGGGCTTTCCTTTTTGGGGACTTCTTTACCGTGACGATTCGGACTTTAACATCTTCCAATTCTTCATCCTCTTGCTCGTGTTATTCCGCAAATTTATATAATTCCACTCGAGGCAAGTCTGAGTCTTCCTCACACTGAAAAAGTTTTGTATAAAAGACGAACAGGCTAATACACCCGCAGCGCCAAATGCACAAGCAACTCTTATCTTTTGATTTGGGACGGCTGACGTACCAGTTTTGGATAACTGACGTACTACTACCACGCAAGTGCTGCGCAAGTGAACTAATATAGCCGTTACCTCGGTTTTCGATTCAAATAGTGCACGAAATTTTGAAACCATTGGATCGGCCGACAGTTGGATCGACTTGACAGTTTGTTTGTGAAAAATAATCAATAAAATATGGACATATTTTTGAAATCTTATTACTTTGATTCGCTGCATCAACTTTTTATATGTACGTGCATGTGCAATTCAATTTAACTAAATGTTAATATAATTTATACGAATCTAGTAAGTTAACCTCAAAATTTATTTTAATGCATAATTTTTTTTAATCAGCGGCAGTTTATAACGATGAGAATTTTTTTTTTATTATTCCAATAATTTTAAAAATATTAAAATTAAAATAGTTATTTTTAAAAAACTGCTGCCTATTCATTGTTCCAATATATAAGTAATATTAATGTAAATATATAAATTAAGTAAGAATACCATAATTATAACGAATTCACGATTGAATTTGATATTCGATCGTTAATTCGATTGTATGCTCGATCCGACGGCGCTCAGGCATCGAGGATGATGAGCGAGAGAGAGAGCATAGGTAAGTGTCGCGCGAGAGAGATAGCGGTAATTAGCGAGCGATAGAGGGGGCCATCGAGCCTCAGATCGATTTCCGCCGAGAAAACTACAAGACGCGTTGAAAGGAGAAAACCGCGATCGTTGTGTTGGTGTGGTGTTGTCCATGTAGCCCGCCACTACAACTCAGATAACTGCACTGGACTGCAGCCAGTGCAATACTCAACATCATAGAGAGAGAGAGAGAGAGAAATAAGCTCAGCACGAGTAAGTACTTATTGCACTATAGCGACGGATCGCAGCGGCGTGTGTGTGCGCGCCGAAATTAATATTTGCCTTCTCGGTTCGCGAATCTAATTGTAATTCATATTATTGTAGAATATATTTCGTTGTTTAGATTCGCGCATTCTTTATTCACGAGGTATTCCTATTTTTCCTAATATCCCGCAATTACCGCCGCCTCCGCGGGCACAGTAGATAGCGGATCTGCTGTGCATTTTCTGAGCAAGCTGGACTCGTGAGCCTTGCACGGAACTCACGAGTATCTTTGGTCCGAGCATCGGAAAGCGAGACTCAACAAGAGAGTCTCGCATTTGTCAACAGTAGCTGATAGATCCTGAACAGTGGGATAAATCAGAGGATTTCCCCACTGCAACGTGCAGCAGAGGAGTGTGCAGTACAGGGTTACTGCACACTGAGAGTAAATCAGCCCCGTTACAACTGGTGCCCTTAACGTGTTCGGTTTCGGGATTTAGGCGCGGAAAATAGTATTGAGGAGGTAGTGCGCGCATGTATTAGTGCTGAAATCACGTATCAGCTGTCGAAGAAGTTGAGTTCGGCAACAGTTTTGAAATATTATTTCGAATATTATTTCAAATAATATTTCAAGCACTTTACGTGTTAAAATTATAGGCGCGCTAAATCGAGAAGGCACGCGACATAAAAGCGCTCAAGGTCAAAGCGACTTTGTTTACATGCGCCGGAGCTATAGGTAAGAGTATAGCCCGGCACGTGTAAGCGCTTGCGTGAGTGCGAGAGAGAGGTAGTGCGCCGGCTGCAGTGCACTGTAGCCAGCGAGCACCTTCGTTGCCAGCAAGGCACGAGAACCCGCGGCGCGAGCCGACGAGAGCCGAGGCGCTCGCTACAGTGGGTACACTGTACGCGGCATAAGAGTAGGAGAGAGCGCGAGCCCACTCAGCTGCGCAGGCAAGTCAGCCGGCAGCTACGGCCTAGAGAGAGCCGAGAGGGACGCGCGCCGCGAGGAGAGGCGCGAGCGGTGGGAGAGCCAGCGCTTGCGTGAGCTCCACGCCTAGAGTGTCAGCGGCGTAGAGCCAGCGCGAGTACAGGCGCATAGGCATAACAGCTAAAATTTTAATTGATTTTCGAATTAAAATTCTGGATGCCTTGTACTCGCAGCTGAACTCTGTGCACAGTGGTATGTGCTGTGTGCAGCGATGCTAGTGGTGTGCTAGCGTTAAATATTTGTATAATGAATAAATTTTTAATTTGTTTAAATTGCGTGTAAATATTTATGCGCGAGGTGCTTCACTCGTCAGTGGTTCGTGCAGTTAGCGTACTGGGGGGATTATTTAATAATAATGCATATATCTTATATCTTATATCGATATCGATAAGGTGTAAAGAGGAACTGTCGGTAAAACAGTTACGAAGTTTTTTTTTTATTTTCGATTTTTTTTTGGGAACAATTTTTTTTTTTTTAGTAGTTAGACCAGACGAATGAGGCACATCACAAAAATTTTTTTTTAGGTTTTTGTAATATTTATTATTTGTTTAAAATATCGGCAGAGTGCTTTTGGGAGAATTTTTATTTTTTTTTTGTGGTTCGATTGATTAGTTTTATGAACTAATTGATTGGATTTCGCGGAATAAATTTTTTTTTTGTTAAGCAAAAATTCGCTAGATTGGCGATATTCTCCCAGGAGCACACGGAATCGATCTCAGCACACCACTGGCGGGATTCGAACCTGCGATCACAGGTTTCGAGAGGAAATAGAGCGGGGTTCGAACGTGCACTACAAGAGAAGTTCGAACAAAAGAAGAGTTCGAACTTGTGCATAGCGAGGTTCGAACCCGAAGATTAGTATTTGGCGAAAGCACAGGCTAGGGACGGCCTGTGCATCACAAGAGAAGAGAAGAAGTGCACTAGTAAGGACAGCTAGTGCACAGAAAGCCATTAGCGTCGGGCAGAAGAGGATTCGAACTCAAGCGTTCAAGATCCGAACGTGGCTTGAGTCGAATAGTTGCACGAGCAAGTCTGGAAAGGTGCACTAGTGATAATAAGCTAGTGCACGTAGTGAGATTCGAACTCCAGAGAGAGAATCGAACACCAGATTTTTGGGAATTGAGCACGTTTTTCGGTGTAAATTCCATAAAAAATGGCCGATACAACGCAGAGAGCCCTAGAAGGCTGGTGCTACAGCATGGAGGGCGAACAGCTGGAAGAAGCTCTATCTGCGTTACAGCTAAGCCGCGAGGGCTTACAGTTCGCCAAGAAAGGTCGTCTGCAGAAGTGGCTGTTGGGTGAGTACTCAGCAGCCGACTTTGAACCTACGTACGAGACGGACGAGTTAAAGGCCCAGATGCAGCGAGAAGAGCTGCGTCGGGCCTACATAGAGGAGAGATCCTTTGAAGTATCAGAGGCGGCTATTGATGACAATGATGCAAGTCATGATAGTACGCACCCGGTACATCTTTTAGCAAAGGATCCCATTTTGAGAGAATGGGATGAGAAAAGAGAAGCTCAGTTGTATGCACTGAGCAAGTCTCGTCATGAAGGAGAGAGGAATGTTGTATCAGATATACATCATAACGCGGAGCTCCATGAAGAGAGCTCCGAAGCCGAAGAGAGGGAGAAAGGTGGGCAGCATAGAGAGCTGCCACAAAATAGTTCAAGGTCTGATGGGATTGATGCAGTAATAGGGAGCAGAAGTGAGACGAGAGGCATCCAGCGTCAGTCCCAGAAAAAGATAATTCGGTGAATATATTGGATATATTCACCGAAATTAAACAACAACTGGCGATGCTGCACGAGAGCGTAAGAGATGTCTCTCTACGCTGTGCAGTGCTAGAGGCACAATGGAAGGCCATAGCTCCTGAGGTGCAAAGCGGCAGAGGCCAGTTGAGGCCAACTGCGCCAGAATTTAGCATGCACCAGGAGGAGCAAAATCGCAGTGGCTTCTAGTACAAGGATAGAAAGCCGAAGTGCGAGATTGCCGAGGACACCAGGAGTTGGCTTGTACCCGGAGATGCAGGCCGATACCATAGCCCAGAGAAGGGCGCATGTAAATTTCCAGGAGACTTATAGTCAGTATCCTGAAAATAGCAGTCTCCTGGAGGATACACAGGTGCCAAGAGTGGCCCTAGTAGTTTCCGGTGCTCGAGGTGTAGGCGCAGCCTGGGGGAGGGGAAATCTCTCAGGTAGCCATATACCAGAGAGTATGAGCACCGAAACAATGGATCTGAGTGCAGGTGATGTACTCAGATCCAATACCAGATTATTGCAAGAGAATAGCTCTCATTTACGCTCATCGAACAGAGACGTGGGCCAAATTGTCAGAAAATGGCAAGTTCGGTTCTCTGGGGATAAAGACCAGAGTATCGACATATTTCTGACGAGAGTCGAGGAATGCAGAATATTTGCCAATTTGACAGAAGAGGAATTGCTATCCTCTCTGTCAGAGTTGTTGACTGGTGTCGCGGCCATTTGGTACAGAAATGGTCGTGACAAGTGGAGGACATGGGCTGAGTTCTGTGCAGCTGCTGAAAGATGGTACGGAGCAAATACAGGCTTTCAGCAGCGCCTGATAGCAGAGGCCAATGCGAGGACGCAAGGGCAGGATGAGCCTGTACGAGATTTTATCACGTGCTTGCAGGCCATCCTATTCAAGCAAGTTCCTGTGCCGAGGCTGGAGGCACAGCTAGACATCATGCACCGGAATATGCTCCAAAGCTAATTTTTCAAGATTTATTCACGCGATGGGTAGAGGTAATCTCCATTTGCAAGGCCAATGCGAAAACCGTCCTTAAGGAGCTCAATGAGCGTGTCTTTATGAGATACGGAGCTCCGGAAGGTTTCGTCTCTGACAATGGCACTGAGTTTAAAAACCGTGCCATTGAAAGCTTTCTGAGAGAGAGGAAGGTGCACCATACTACAGTGCCACCTTATCATCCCCAAGCAAACTCATAAAGACGATGATAGTGGCATTTATCGAAGAGAATCATCGTACTTGGGATGAGAATTTGCCAGAGCTTGTCTTTGCTTTCAACACAGCTGTGCATAGTTCGGTGGGAGCCAGTCCAGCCCTACTGAACTATGGTAGGCAGCCATTGCCTCCTTCGACAATTCGAAGAAATCAGGAAGTGGTTGCTCTGGATAAAGAGCAAGACGAAGCTCTGGATAAATGGAAAAGGAAAATCCAAGAGCTCGTTACGTTGCGTGATAGTGCGAGTCGTAAGTCGGATGCTTCACATGACCGACAGGCCGCCTATTATGACGCACGACGGAGGCCAGCTGACTTTGTAGTTGGAGACAAAGTATGGAAGAGGAATAAGATCCTTTCTTTAGCAGCTCAAATTCATTGCTTCGATTTTAAGAGCTAGAGATGCTGCGTTTTCTGCCTCAGCCTCGCAATGCGCTTATCTTCACGAATTAGCCGCGCGATCAGATTGTCTTTCTTCTTTTCTGTCTTAGGCGTGCATTCCCATGCCATTCGAAAAGCCGAAAATCTTAACGGGAGGCTGTTCAACAATCTTGATACCATGGCGTTTTCCGACGGAGCTTCACCAGCATCTGCGAGCTTACTACAGATGCTTTCAAACTGCCCTATCTGCAAAGCTACTGCTTGATCGTCTCTGATTTTAAAGTCGTAGAACTCTTGAAAAGAGCTATCCAGTACGTCTTCTCCAGTGGTTCCATACAATTCTTTTAATTTGTCCCAAATTGTCTTCTGCGTTCGGCAATTTAGGATATATCTCTGCAGAGATTTTTCTACCGAATTCAAGAGTAACACCACCGGTCTTGATGATGATGCTTTCCATTTTATCCATTCTTGCTCTTTGTTCTCCTTGTCCGGCTCCGCTGTAGTGCCGTCAATATACCCAAGGAGACACTTTGAATCTAACAGGAACTCTATGCTGTATTTCCACATATCATAGTTTGAGCCGTTGAGCTTAACTAGGTCCACGGTATCTTTATCAGCCATGATAAAGCTACACTGCTGCAAGCACTCACACAAACTTACGAGACGCGGCACTAGTCTTTTCAACACTTGTAACGCGATGCCAAACTTGGCTTTTTAATTTAAATTATAATATACACATGCGCAGTGGAAGCGTGCTGGGCCCATAACCTGTTGGGGATTCAAAGGCAAATAAATACACCAACGAGACAGCAGACTTCTGCAGTGTAAAAATAATATATTAAAGTAAAAAATGAATACAAGTTGTTAGTTGCGAGTGAAGCGTTCAGCTCGACAACTGCGCTTTGAGTTCTATGCTCTAGAG
>UELU01099404.1:0-13238 GCA_900490025.1 Megastigmus dorsalis
TGATTACTCAGTAACTACTGATCGGATCGTAAAGTTTATTAGTGATTTTATCCTTAGAATTATTCGCTCTACCCGAATCCATACAGTGTGATATTCTATTTGTTAACACCCTGTATATATAACGTTTTAATTAAATTTACTATCGTATTAAAAATTTTAAATTCGCCAATTTATACATAAACCAGTATTAAATTTCATACTTAATTTAATTTTTAAAATGTAGCATTTTATATAAGAATCGGTTTTAAAATGAATTCATTGTTAAATAAAGTAAGCGGTGGTTATAAAAATGCGAAATAGCATAATTTTATATGGGCAGATGCACTTATCTAAAAACCGTCAAAGTACCACACAGTATCGACCAATAACGAATAAGAGAAGTATTTTGAATAGTATTATTAGTACGCTAGGATTCGCACTGGAGCGAGAGCTGGCTCTACGCCTATTTTGCGGCAAAAAGTGGGAAAAAAACTTAAACTCTATACAGGCGCGGTTCTATTAAAAATGCTTCGAGGTATTATTGATCTTTGTTGTTTACATACCATCATGACCATTTATAATTGTGGAATATGCGGGAACCAATATACTGTCATAAGGATCATCGGAGACTGCCTTAACAGACGAGACCTGATTGATAAATCATTAGCTTATCGGTTTATGCTGCAATATAGAACGATAATAGGTAGGTTGTGCTTTAATTAAAGATAATACACAATTCACATAACTTTTCGTGCATGACATTGCGTACTTATACATATGCAGCCTAAATAGTGGCCTAAAGCCAAGCATATGCGCATGGATGGCAGTAGGTATTTAGGCTCTGTACTCGTACATACAGCGCCTACATAGCAGCAATTATCCAGACAACTGCGTATGAATGGAGGCAGGTGTTTAGGTTTTGAACACGTGCATACAGCGCCTGCGTATCTGTATCCATCTAGACGTCTATGTATGGATCGAGATAGATATTTAGGCGGTTCATAAACAATAAGTTTAGCGTACGGATGGTATTAACTGTTTAAACGTTGTATATCTATAAGATTTACGCGTGGCTGGAGGCGATTATTCAGGCCTTGCATATACATAAGTTTCCGTATACACACACACACGCACACACACACACACACACACACACATAGGGCACTTCTTATCAGTGCTAATGGTAACGCATCCTATGCTGACATTCTGAAGAAGGTTAAAGCTGGCCTACGTGAGGACGGACTTGAGGACAATGTCGGCAAGGACAGAAGGACTGTTAACGATCAATAGTTGATAGTCCTCTACAGAAAGAAGGGGAATGAGATTGAATGGCTCCAAAGAATAGTGGCTGACATGCTGGGCAACGAGGCAAAGGTAACTGGCAAATCCCATGAGGTGGAACTCTCAATGAGGGATCTCGAGGAAACAACCACTATGGAAGAAGTCAAGGCGGCCCTGCAGAAAGCAGTAGACAGCGAGTCCACAATAATGGACAGCTGCATAAGAGCGCTACGTCCGGCATACAAGGGCACTCAGATTGCCTCAGTCAAACTGACAGACGAGATGGCCCGAAAAGTCACCGGAGAACGGGGCATAATCCGTATCGAATTAGTAAACTGTCACGTTAAAGAAGTAATCCGATCGCAGAAATGTTTCAAATGTTGGAACACGGGGCACATTGCTAGCCACTGCCCGAGTCAGAGCGATCGATCTAGCCTCTGCCTAAAATGTAGCAAGACAGGACACAAAATCGCTCAGTGCACGCATCAACCGCACTGCCCCTTGTAAGCTGAAAGAAACAAAGACTCTATCCACAACTGTGCTGTGCTACAAATGTACTGTCTACCATGAGAAAAGCAAAAAGAAATCCGACAGCAGATAATGAGAGTCCTGCAACACAATTTGAATCACTGTGAGAAAACGCATGACCTTGTGACTTAAACGGTCAGAGAGATGAGAACAGACTTGGCCATCATCGCCGACACGTGCACGAGGCCCAACACGCCAGGTTGGGCGACAGATGCTACAGGCAAGGCCGCCATCTGGTCCTGCAAAAGCCGGCCCTTTGAAGACCAGCCGGACAGCACTTAGAGAGGTATTGTGAGGGCAAAGCTTGGAAACGTGCACTACTACAGCGTCTATGTTCCTCCCAGTCTGAATATCAGTGAGTTCACGGACATGCTCGACAGAATGGCGAAGGAGGCTAAAGAACATACCCCCAGCATCATAGCTGGGGATTTCAATGCATGGGCCGTGGAATGGGGCTGCAAGAAAACGGACGCAAGAGGGATCGAACTGCTACGAACGATATCCTGCCTGGACATGGGCCCTCTGAATATCGGGACCACGCCGACGTTCGAGACGGACAATGGAAGCTCGATCATCGACCTGACCATAGCCAGCTCCAACCTGGTGAGAGGAGGGAACGAATGGACAGTACACGACCTTTTCAACATGAGCGACCACCGACTCATCACTTGGACGGTAACTAGCGGAATACCAAATAAGAGACCTCCATATAAAAGGATGAACCTAAGAGGATGGAATGCAAATAAATTTGACGCGGAATTATTTCATGAAGCATTCAATAGTTAACCCATTGTCGTCAATAGTGCACAAGAGGAAGCAGAAGAGGTTATGCGCAGAGTTGTCCTTGCCTGCGACGTTACACTGACACGGAAGCGCTCAAACAACGACCATACGACGATTTACTGGTGGAATGATGACACGGTCAAAAGTCGCCAGGAAAGCATCCGAGCAAGAAGGAAAGCCACGCGAGCCAGGAAAAAGCCGAACTTTAGAAACCTGAAGGAGTCTCATAAAGTAGCGCGACTAAATCTGACTAAAGTAATCAAAAGTAGTAAGGCACATTGCTGGAAAGAGTTGGTTGAAGAGGTAGACCGCGATCCACTGGGCAGACCCTACAAAGCAGTGATGAAAAGGCAACAGCGCGCCAGGAGAGGCGCGCACACGTATCGTTAAATAATCCCAAAATAGGGAAACAATGGGTAAGAGAGAGAGAGAGAGAGAGAGAGAGAGAGAGATAGTAGCACTGCTCCGCGAGAAACACGAGCAGCGCGAGGCACGCGACAAGGCGCGTAAGTGGGGAGGGAGAAGAAACGAAGCGGAAACGCCGAAAAGAGAGCATCACTCTCTCGACGGACACCAGCAGGGCCAGCAGCAAAAGCGCGAGCGGCGCGAAGGGCTAAAGAGAAGCCGACACGAGGACTCCAGAGACTGGACAGGAGTAGCCGCACAGGAGTCGAGAGTTTCGGCGTCGAGAGTGGATACGAGCAGCCGACAGCCTGGACGCAGGACTGGCGCTGCAAGGTCGTCGCATGGTCGTAGCCAAGGAAAGCTGCACGATTCCGGCCGTCCGCAACAACCAGCCAGAGGAAGAGGGGATCAACCCGAGGAGCGGCCCCAAGAGGTCGACGACAGCGAGCGAAAGCTCTCCCGGTAAATCTCTCTCTCTCGCGTTTAGAATCACGCGACGCGAAAAACTGTTAACAATTTAGTGCGCATATCTCGCGCGTTAACGATTAGCGCGAACATTGTTAAATGCGATAAGCAACCGATACTGCTGCGAGCAGAATGGCGGCTCCCACGAGAGCACCATGTATTTTGTTTTGTGATTTTCAATAAAGGCCGCAGTGCGGTTATTAATATTAAATTTTACTCTCTTGGTAATTTTCCCTAGCCCCGCAAATTCGACAGTCCTCTCTCCGACTGAAGCATAGCCGAGCGCGGCAGAGGACTTTGTCGTTTGTGCGAGAGCCGCGACGGAAAGCTGAGCACTGGGGCTAAATTATAATGAGGAATATTGCTAAAGATCAAATAAAATAATTGTTCAAATATTATGCCACCTACGTCTCCACCCTCGTCACAATGTTTCTCCACATGTACAACAGGTGCCTACAAGAAGGCTGCTTTTCAGGCAAATGAAAGCTGCAGAGGCTTGTTCTTCTCTTAAAAGAGAAAAAGCCACCGGACGAACCATCAGCATAACGTCCTCTCTGCATATTAGACTCGGCAGGCAAGACCCTCGAACGGATCATGTATACGAGAATGGAGGTGATAGTTGAAGGACACCTATCGGAAAGATAGTTCGAATTCCGCAAAGGAAGGTCAACCGTTGATGCCATTAACCTAGTAGTCAACACCGCAACGGATGCTATCTCAGGAGATAGATGGAAAAACTGCGAGAAAAAATACTGCACAGTAGTGACGTTGGACATCGAGAACGCGTTCAATTCTGCGAGGTGGAACCGAATTATGGAAGCACTCAACCAGTCCGGTATTCCAAAGTACCTGCAAAACCTAGTGGCTAGCTACTTTACTGACAGAATCCTGCAGTATGATACGGACGATGGACTTATGGTATACAGAGTAACTGGAGAAGTGCCACAAGTTCGGTACTGGAACCGCTTCTATGGATCATCATGTACAATGGCCTACTCAGATTGATGATACTAAGAATGGTAACGCCCGTCACTTCTGCAGATGCTGTCGCCATCGTAATCGTGGGCAAATTCCTTGAGGACATAATAAACCTATTCAATGTGACATTCAGCAAGTATGCCGACTGGATGAACGAATCAGGTCTCAAGATTGCCAAGCACAAGACAGAGGTAACGCTTATAACCAGCAGTAAAGAACGCGAAACAATCACGTTGTAAGTCGGCGAGCACGAAATTGAGTCAAAGCCATCCATCCACTACCTGGGGGGTAATGATCGATGCACGCCTCAATTTCAAGGATCAAGTTGAGCATGTCAGTTCCAAAGCGGCAGCAGTTGCAGGAGCACTATCTCGCCTCATGCCAAATGTAGGTGGGCCCAAACCGAGACGACGAGCCCTCCTAGCGTCAGTAGTTACATCGATACTGACCTATGGTATTGCCATCTGGGCAAGCGCGGTACAGTTGCAACAGTGCCAAAGGAGAATATACCCTGTAGGACGGCAAATGGCATTAAGTTACCAGTGCGTTTAGGACCGTCTCCAGGGACGCAGCACACGTAATCTCAGGAATACTGCCAATGGGGTCTTAGCCGAGGAATAAATGGCAGCTGGATGCAGATGACTGCAGAAGAAGAGAAAGGCAGAAGAACCTACAACGCTGGCAGGCACAGTGGGACAGCTCCAAAAAGGGCAGATGGGCACATCAGCTTATACCGCTTATAGAAGAATGGGTCAGCCGCCAACATGGAGATCCCAGCTACTACCTGACGCAGATGCTTACGGCACACGGGTGCTTCCGACAATATTTATACAAATATAGATACGAAGACTCACCAGAATGTCCAACATGTCGAGGAATAGAGGAGGACGCGAGGCATGTGTTCACATGTCCGAGATTTGACCTACAGCGACGGAAGCTCGAAAGCGTTACTGACGTGGCGATTACGCCAGAAAATATAGTGCAACAAATGCTCGCATCGGAAACTGCATGGAATGCAACAACGGACTTCTTCAGGGAAATCATCAAAGAGCTGCGAAAGGAAAAGAAGAGGATGGCGGAGACGCGAGAAGGAAGTTCAGGGCGCCAGGCTATCGAATAGCTAGCTCCCTACACCGATGCAGAGGAACGTAGGTGGTTGGGTTGAGCTCAATCTCCCTCAACCGATGCAGAGGAACGTAGGCTCTGGGGTCGAGACTATCCATAGAATAACAAGGCACTAGCCTCCCAAAATGCTCCCCTGCCCTGGCAGACTAGCAAACGACATTCGGTTAAACTCAGACTCCCTCACCCGATGCAGAGGAACATAGGTGTCGAGGTCGAGTCTGTCCAGAGGATTACCGGACGATGCCGAAAGAAGCAGACGACCTGATGCAGTAAAAAGAGAGAAAATCCTGAACCTCTATTCCCTTCAAGAGGGGCGGGGGGAGTAGGGAGAAGGCAGCAACCATCATGGAGGGATCATCAAGATCAGAGCAGGCCCCACCGAAGTAATACTGGAAAGTAGTTCCGGTGGGTGCTTTGTGTCGCACGGGCCACTCTGCTACCTGAGGGTAGTTGACGTCCGTTTAAAAAACACACACACACACACATACACGCACACACGTACACTAGTAGATAGCAAAAATACACGGTTTCACTAGTTATGCAAGCAATATAGCTAGCCACTGGCATGCGAGTAAGATGGCTGGCTTCCGGTTAGCGCTATAGCCGCTCGCGCATGCGAGTAAGATGGCTGGCCTCCGGCTAGCGCTATAACCGCTCGCGTATGCAAGTAATATGACTGGCCTTTGGTGAGCGCTAGAGAAGCTCGCGCAAGCGCGAAGGGGCCACGGCGGGGTGTCTCTCCCGCGCGCGCGCGCCGCCCACGACAAGTTCTTCTTCTTCTTCGAGAGGGCCTTATAAGTACAACCGACAAGAGTATGAACTGCTTAGTCGTAAAAATGGACGTACGCTGGAAGCATCCATGGACATCGATGATTTGCGGGCCCACATCGTGTGGTAAAACGGTGTTTGTAAAGAACTTTCTCAAGTACATTGATCGTATGAGTGACACCCTGTTTTACCGAATATTGCTCTACTACAGCGAATGGCAGCCTACTTACAAGGAATTTGGTGAAAATATTGAATTTCACGAAGGTCTGCCAAAGAGCGAGGATTATGCCACGGATTCCGGGCCTAAACTCCTGATTCTCGACGATCTGACGCGGGCATCGTCGTCTGGTACGGTGACTAATATTTTTACCAAGGGTAGTCATCACAATAATCTGAGTATCATATTCATTTCGCAAAACCTCTTTCATCGTGGCCAGCGTGAAATCTTCTTAAACTCAAATTACATAGTTATTTTCAAGAATCCGCGAAATTGTGCAAAAATACAACACCTGGCACGGCAGTTCTGACCAGAACGGCCGAAATTCTTGCACGAAGCCTACGCGGATGCGGTATCCATACCGTACAGCTATCTGCTCATAGATCTGAAACAGGAGACACCTAAAAATTGCCGATTTCGCACATGCGTGTTTCCCTTTGACGAGAACCAGTATGTATATGTGCCACGTGGAAGTGGTAGCAGAGGAGGAGGGCAGATAAAAAACACGGCATCGTCGAGTGACGTGCCAGTCGTTCGTCTGTGGTGGGTCTGAAAGGACGTAGTCGCAATCGTTGCCCCGCAATCGTCGCAATAGGGTGAAAGTACTTTGATATATTTAGAGTTTTGTGCCACATAGATAGTCATCAGAGGATCGCACTTCTGCGCAAAGCGGAGTCCAAACTCGTCACCTACATTTGCGAAAGCGCTTTAAATATTTTGCGGGGTAATATTCCTCTCAGCAGACTGTATAGAAATAGATTACGAAAGCACGCGCCCATCTTGCGAAAACTTGCTACGCCAAACAGGAGTCTGCCGACAAGGAAAAATTTGCTGGTTAAGGCGAAGGCTATCGTGCCGGTAATGGTGAAACCTATATTGTCGATATGGAACACACAAGAAAAATGATTCCGATCCCCGAAGAATGCATTGAGAGGGTAAAACGATATTTTCCAGCAACAACAGCGACAAGACGGGCCTTACCATGCAACTGATGAAGAACAGGAATTGGGGACAAATGACGGTGTCAACGTCACAGATTCGTCCTACTTAGCCTATAAAAAAGGTGAAAAAAAAATGAAAAGAAAAAATTACGAGGAGGGGGTGGAATTGTGAGCACAAAAAACACTAACACTACAGCCTAAGAAAAGTCGATTGATAAAACCGTCAAAATTGCAACTGGGAACATGGACACATCTAGGGGACAACGAGGTGGCGTAGAGGGCGCTAAAAACGACACGTCTACACTATCGTCATCCTCTAAATCTTTCACGGATGCCTTGATTAGTATTGTACTTTGAGATTTATTTACCGGGTTACGAATTTCTAGGCCCAGGTACGTATCTTGAAGAGCGGTTCGCACGTGGTGAAACAGGCATGAATCCACTAGACAGGGCATGTCTCGAGCATGATATTGCGTACTCTGATAAAAGTAATCAAGACCATACCAATGCTGACCGCCTACTAGCTGAGTATGCCTTTTCGCGCATGTTATCCGAAACATCGGATCGCAAGCAGAAAGCAGCAGCCATGACAACTGTTTTTTGCATGGTCAGCAAAATTGCATTTGATAAGTTTTATAAACGCATTAGAAATCTTGTTACAAATAAGCACGGAAGAAGACATAAAAGGTCAGTGAGTAACAGAAAGTCAGATGGAGAAGATGCTTGAGCATCTTTATTACGATCTACCTGCCCCATCAGCATATGCTGGCGGGTATATGGTTGCACGTGATGTAAGCAAAAAATGTAGTCCAGGGCAGGTTTCGCAGTGGCTCGACGCTCAGGATTCTCACAATCTGCACAGACTGGTGCGGCATCGATTCCCACGACGTATCTACAATGTATTTAGTCCTAACGAGGTGTAGGAGGCTGACTTAGCTGATTTTAGATCTTTGAAGACCTATAACAGCCGATACGGCTATGTACTGGAAGTCATAGATGTGCTCTCAAAGTATGCGAAACCTTCGTTAGACAAGACATCTAAAGCTGTCGCCGAGGCGTTTGAGCGCATTCTAGCGAAAAAAAATAACGATGGCAGCGAAAGACCCAATATATTTACAGACAGACAAAGGTAAACAATTTATAGGTCGTGAAGCACAGCAGCTATTGAAAAAGAGAAACATTATTTATCGCACTGCTCGGGATCCTGATGTCAAGGCAGCCGTGGCCGAGCGTTTTATTAGAACACTGAAAGGCCGTTTGTGGCGTTATTTTACACATTTCCATACTAGGCGCTACATTGGTGTGCTTGATAATATTCTTGAGGCCTACAATAATTCATGGCACAGTGGGACAAAAATGATACCTGCCAAAGTAACCTCACATAATGCGTCCATAGCCCGTCAAAATTTTAGTGCGCGTCAGTCGTGCTAAGAAAGCCTGTGATAAAGCATACGAGGGTGGCTGGATATTGGAGCTATTTAAAATTACTCGAATCGACTCTTTGCGACAGCCGATAGTCTATTTCATGCAGGATCTCAGTGGTGAAAAAATTGATGGTTTCTTTTATGAGGACCAGTTAAGCAGAGTGAGCAAAAATTTGACAGAGCATACTTTTGAGGTCCTTCGAGAAGATCCTAAAGAGCAAAGGTAGAGGGGCAAGAAAACAATACTTTGTGAGTTGGAAAGGGTATCCTGAAAAATTCAACTCTTGGATATTCGCTAAAGATTGGGAAAGCTTACAATGAGGGACGAATTTTACATTGTTCTATCGAGCAACGATAGTGTGTATGTATACCCTGTCAACACACCTACGAACTTCACCACACAGCTACCGCAAAACTTTTGCCTACTAGGCGAGTGGTGTGTGGGTCTTACAGAGATTCAAATACCTCTCACATTTCAACACATAAGCGGTGATAAGAAGGAGGGCGCTGTGTACGTGAGAAAATCAGGTCCGGTAGTGTGAGGATCGACGTGAGATTAGACGAGCCCTTGGCTGCGGCTGTAAATTGCATGATTTATGCTGAGTATGACAATTTATTGGAGATTGACTCGTCAAGACAGGTTTTTGTCGATTATAGTGGTTGATATAGCGACGGTAAGTGGCGCACACATTGCTAAATACGCGGACAAAGCGCCTTGTACACCAGTTAAGCCATAGATCTCTAAGGAGACAGCGATCATGGATTTGGTAATTGATTTTCAGTGTTTTAAAGACAATCGAGACCGTATGGTGCCCAAAGAGGCTGCTATTTTCGCCTTGCATGGGAACTTGTGTAGAGTGCATTGGATAGTGGAACCAACATGCAACTCGAGATTTTTACGCAAAGACATTGCGAAACAGAATAATTGGCTAACTATTAATCACCACGGATTAGACTGGTACGAAGGAGATATCAGCGCAAAGCAGCTGAACAAGAACTTGGTGAGAATTTGCCGGTAAAATATATGTACGTGGTAAAGAAAATGTGACTTTGCTCAGCAAATTGACGACACGAACCGTTGTTAATTTGGAATTGGAGAAGAGTTACCCGTCTTTTGACAAAATTGGCTGGTGCGAAAAGTATTGCCTTTAACGGTACGCTGTCAAATCCTACACTGAGAAATTCTTGGGGTATCTGCTGTACTTGCTAAGTACGACTGTTGGACTTTTGATTTGGGGCAGCAGCTGCCCCGATTTTAGGAGCACTGATATCCCAAACATGGTTGCTTGCGCATTTAGCGTGAAAGTGGTGCCATACTGAGGCAACTGTTTCACTTTTTAGGAGCTCATTTGTCCCAAATGAAAGTACGACTGTTCCAATGCTTTTGAGAGACCAGTCGTACTCCTTAGTACAGCAGATGCCCCAAGAATTTCTCAGTGTACTATTTGAGATATTGCTGCGCGCTTAACAATGCTTATCGTCTGAGGAATTGGTTAAATTCACACGGCTACAAAAGCCAGGATACAATAGAGCCTATATTTGAGACACCTTTGAAACTCTGCGATGAATACGATTGAAATTTTTACGCGTATGTCCCAGATAAAACTTCACACTGTGGGAGTGTATCCTGCAGATCGGATCCCTGTCACTTGGACGAGGCCAGCTGCTCTTGTATTTACTACAGAAGAACATACGAGGAGTGGTATGCATTGGATTGCCATATATGTGACAAAAGACGATACTGGCTTCTACTTAACTATTAATCATCACGGATTAGACTGGTACGAAGGAGATATCAGCGTAAAGCAGCTAAACAAGAACTTGGAGGGAATTCGTCAAAGAACCAGTAAAATATATGTACGTGGCAAAGAAAAAGCGGCTATGCTCAGCAAGTTGACGACACGAACGGTGGTTAATTTGGAATTGAAGAAGAGTAGTCCGTCTGTTGACAAAATTGGCTGCTGCGAAAAGTATTGCCTTCAACACGCTATCAAACCCTACTATTGGCAATATAGCTGCGCGCTTAACTTTGTTTACCGACTGAGGAATTGGCTAAATTCGCACGATCGACAAAAGACGGGAAAAATTTCACACTGTGGGAGTGTATCCTGCAGATCGGATCCTATTCTTGGTCGAGGCCAGCTGCTCTTGTATTTAATGCAGAAGAATATAGGAGGAGTGGTATGCATTGGGTTGCTATGTATGTGACAAAAGTCGGTACCGGTTTCTACTTTGATAGCTTTGGAAACCGGCCTCACATTTCACACTATCTGAATCGTATACGGAGAAATTGCAAAAAGGTTAAGTGGAATAATGCTCAATTCCAAAGTTATATTTCTGCAGTGTATGGGCTGAATTGTTATAGTTTTTATGTTATATGGCCGCAGGATTGGGTTATACACCCTTCATGAAGAATTTCTCATCGGATGTGGAAAAAAATGATGCTGTTGCAACAAATTTTGTAGATGAACTGCGCAATATGTAATTGAACCTAAACGTGCTGGAACTCGATAGTGTCGTATAAGCACCCTACAATGAATCTCTCATTGGGTCCCCACCAACAGGCCTACTGGTTTTGGCATATAAATAGTTGCTTCTTGAGTCATTGTAGCCACAAACAGTCTCTGACCGCCTCCGTCGAACAGTCGTCTAATCAGTACAGAAGAAGAAGAGCAAAATGGCAACTTCTACTCAAGCATACCGCTGTCACCAGGGTCTGCCTATGATGTATGACTTGAACATCTCCTTTGGAAAGATCATCCTCGTCGGCTTGGAAAACGCTTCTGCTGGGTCGAAAGATTTCGAACCAATTGTACGCATTAGTGGATCATCAGACTTTTCTGGGTTCCGATTCTCACTCGATGCTTGGGAGGGCTCAAATAGCAATTTAAAAATATTACCAGGTATTTTCGAGCGTACAACGAGGAAGAGCTGCTGGATCAGCGCATATCGATTCCTGGGTACACTATTAGATACATGATAAGTTACTCTGATAAGGCTTTTGAGTTAATACCTGATGAAGAAGAGGAAGCTGATGGTGCTGAACCTGTAAAGAAGCGTTTTCGAAAATCACTTGTATTTAAGCGTTTTACCTTTGAGAGGCTAAAAACTCTCACCCCATGTATAGGTTATAGAATAAAATATTTGTTAGGCGTTTCAAAAGGTATTAATTATATATTAGATTCACTTGTAAGTTATGCTAAAGAGAAAATACAGAACCACGAAAATTCGCAATATACTTATTTTAGTAGCGGAAACGTAAAGCATGCGTTAGGATCTATCGATGATAGTCTTGTAAATAATTTCGAGAACTCCTTAAAGGAGCTTAATGTACATTTGGCAACCGAAGATATATATATCGTCGTATATGAATCTCCTTAAAAAAATAACTTTAAAAAAGTAAAATGCAGGCAAGTATGCTTATATATAAAATCAATAATAATTAAAGAAACAATATTGTAATGTTTTTTAATTAAGTTAAAAAGATTACTATAAAGGACCCCGCACGAAATGATAGGAAATTGGTACCCAGTGAAAATGGCTGAAATTGAAGTATGTTGTAGTTCAGACGATTCTGAACAAAAGTACTCATGGCACCAACTCTCTAAAATGATTCTGAATCAGTCCAAACGGCACCTAAAGATGCACACTTGCTCTAGAAATCCATGACCTTTTTTGCTATCCAGGTTTACTTTATTCAGGATATATATGTGTGCGTGTGGGTGTTTGTGTATTTGCGTGTGTATGTGTATGTGTGTATTTGGGTGCGTGTGGGTGTATTTGCGTGTGTATGTGTGTCTGTATGTGTTTTGTATATCTACATACATACATATATAGGTATAGAAAACAAAGGCGTATAAAAAACAAAGGCATTGTGAAGTCCTAACTCTCACTATAGGACTAGTATAACTGTGAAGTACTAACTCTTACTATAGGACTAGTATAATCTAGGTAGGCTAGTGCTCTACTGAGATTCTTGATTCTTGTATTTTGGATTTATTTAAAAGGTTTTAAATTGGAAATTTGAGAGATTGTACTTACGGTGGGTTCGTTGATATTGGGAAATGGTTGTTGAAGTAAACAGGATTTTCTCACTTTTGTATAAGTTTAAAATAATATACAGTTTATTTAAAATCGAATGTTGAATTATAAAAGTTAGGTTGAAAAATACAAAAATACAATGAATTAAAAAAATAGAATGTATGTTTAAAAAATATAATTGAAAATCTGTGGAGCTCGGAGCGTCGCGACAGATGGATCTTGGGAGCACGGAGCTTCGCTGCAAGATCGAGTACCGGACTGTGATAGCCTGTAACTCCTATTGTTGTGCTACTTTTTCCCTTA
>UELU01099405.1:0-14641 GCA_900490025.1 Megastigmus dorsalis
GTACACCAATGTTTAATTCTACTAAAAGCAGCGAGAAGCGCTGGGAGCCAATTCAAAATAAAAAATTATTTTCAGCCTTCAACAATCTTATGCTCAAATCAGCCTGCCGCGCCTTTTGTTTTTCGCCGAATCTACGATTGATGGATGACAGTGTGAAGAGAGACGGCGAGAGCGGCCGCCGCCGGCGGGGAAGTGCTAGGCGGGCCTCCCCACTCCGTCCGCCTTGCCGCTATAGCTCTACGCTGATTGGCCCGCTTGACTGATTTTCAATCGACGATTACTCAGTAATTATTGCTCGCATCGAAAAATTTCTTAGTGATTTTTTGCTTAGAATTTTGCGCTCTATCCGATTCCGTAGAGTGTGATATTCTGTTTATTAACAGCCTGTATATACAAGTTCTGGTATTTCTGAGACGATTTGTAATATACATTGTTACTTTCTAGGAGATCCCAAAAAAAAAATAGATGGATTGTCATCTTCTGGGATATTCTGGGGCGTATCACAATATTTCTTTAGTAACATAGTGTCTTAATACATAATAGCGACCAGAAATAGAATTGGGCGCCGCAGACCAACGTCATTGGGGTCGGGGATTGTGGGGTTTTAGTTTATTATATAATTAACACCACTTTCATTTCGCAAAAACCCAGACGTTGTGAACAATGTTTTAAGAATCCCAGAATCACACACATACTCATATATATAGAATTGAACATGTCTACGAGGACACCATTATGAGGCTTTCTGTGCACCTACACATCGAGTACTACTGAATCCTATCCCTAGACACGAAAAGCTACGGAGCGCACTACTTAAACTGCATCATCGGCGACCTTATACACCTAGACATTGAATACGGTCAAATTCTACACTTAGACACAAAATGGTACGGAGCGCTTTATTTAGACTCCACATTGGCGACCTTATACACCTAGACATCGAGTACGGTCCAATTCTACATCTAGTCACAAAAAGCTACGGAGCGCACTACTTAGATTCCCTCATCGGTGACCCTATACACCTACACATACGCACTACTCAGGCTTCATCATCGGCGACCTTGTACACCTAGACATGGAGTACGACCGATTTCCACACCTGGACACGAAAAGCTATGGAGCGCATTACCTGAACATCATTATCGTCGACCCTGTACTCCTAGACATCGAGACGATCAAATTTCACACCTAGACACAAAAACCCACGGAGCGGACTACTTAGGCTCCATCATTGGCGACCTTATACACTGCAGCCAGAAGGGATGTCCCTCCACCTCTCTTCTCGGGCCGTTTTATATTGACGGTTTATTTATTATTTTTATTTTTATTTTATGCCTACGCACATACGCGTCGACGAGCGCCGGGACATTCTTTCAGGGTCAAGAGACATCAACAGAAGATCCCGCTACAACCTCCAGGAGGCGCTGCTTCGTCACTCAGAACATCTGCACGTTGCAGATGCCTAAGTTACGCATTCTTATTTTTTATCTCTCTTTTTGCCTTTGCCTCCATGTCATTATTATTTTTCTCTTTTAAAACTCTCTAAAAAGCACCCTTTTTCATATCGAAAAAGGGGCTTCCAAAATATGTTCCTGCAGTTTATGCAAGAGAGTATAGGCATTCTAAAGCGTCGCTCTTCTTGCCGATGAATTTTAATTCGTACATTTGCGGAAATTTCCATTGAATATTACCTGCTGGTACATAGTAGCCCCAGTATCGAATTGGAATATTTTAAAATTCCAAAATTATGGAAAATTCCACAAAAGATACTTGTAGTGCCTGTGCTTACAGCAGCAAGAGAAAATGACATTGGAGCGAGAGAGAAGGATGCTAACACAACAACATTCCGATGTGACGCCAAACTAGAGCGCACCAATCAGCAAGCGACGTGAGAACAGCGCGAAAGATACCGCGGGCCTCGACCGACTCGGCGACTTCTCTTCTGGCTGACGGAAGGACAACACCTTCTTCGGACTCTTCTGCGCCGCGTAGTTGCGATCATATATATCGCGTAAAAACCCAATTCGCGAACAATGATAGCGCCCGTGCCTTTTGGTTGGCAGCGCTCGTTCGTTTTGACTTTGAAAATTGTAAGTAATAATAATTCTTTATTTATATCCATTAGATTTACATTTCTTTTTACACGTCTTACTTTCACTATGTATATACACGCAGTGTCTGTTTTTTTTATCTTTGTTTCACATTTATTCTCTTGTCTCTTCTCTATTCCTTCTTGTCTCTTGCCCTTTACTCTTTCCTTTATCTATCCATTCCAGCTCCTCTTTCTCTCTATTCCAACCATATTTCCTTCCTTCTATCCTAATCCATCTATTATTATTTTCTATCTTTAACTCGATTCCTAACTCTCTTGCCTTTCTTTCCATCTCCTTTGCCTTTTTAATTATTCTATACCTATCCGCACTCTCTCTGTCACTTAACCATTTATCTATTACATATAATCCTTCCTCCCTGCACTCCCTTTCTAATTTCCAGTCTGTTCTTGTCCTCTTTACTTTCATATACCAACCACCCTTTGTCCTTCCTTTCTTGTAGCACTTCCAATCTCCACTTTTTCACTCCTATTTTTTGCTCCATCAATTTTTCCAGCCCCTTCTCTCTAGATCTTATTCCCTTCGTTATTAGCAATCCTCTCTTCTTCTTCTCCACCACCCAGTTGTTATCCTTCTTTCCTTCTACTTTTTTTTTCTTCTACTACCTTTACCTTACTTTTCTCTTCTCTTTCTTTTTTTGTAGCCTCCTCTTTCTCTGTTTTTTCCTTCTTCTCTTCTTCTACCTGCATTTTCCAATCTTCCATCTCTAGCTCGATACTTGCTATCTTGTCCCTTTTCCCGCTCCTGATCTTTTTTCTTCATACTCTCTTTAATGGCCTTCATTTTAACTCTCATCCTCTTGAATTCCTCCTTCCACTCTGTTTTCCTTTTCTCTTCTTCCATTTTTATTCTTGTCACTACCTCTTTCAGTTTTTACATTTCCACTTCCCAGCTTTTTTTTTTCCTACCATTTCTTCTGGTTTTCTTTTACTTATTCTTTTGCCCTCTTCTTTTTT
Organism: Megastigmus dorsalis; assembly: GCA_900490025.1. Lineage (NCBI taxonomy): Eukaryota > Metazoa > Arthropoda > Insecta > Hymenoptera > Megastigmidae > Megastigmus > Megastigmus dorsalis. The sequence continues at coordinate 3,068 of UELU01099405.1, forward strand.
ACTTTTTTCCCCTTTTTCTTATTCTGCTCCACGCGTTTGCTTTTTCTTCCTCTCTTTCATTTTCTTTATTGCTTCTCTTACTTCCTGAATTTCTATTCTTGATTCTTTACTATACTCTCTTATTTCTTTTTTCCTTCTTTCCCCTTCCTCTTTTTCACTTCTCTCCATTTGTCTCTGGAAATAGTTGAATCATTCCTCCTTTCCTATTTCCTCATCTATACCGTGCCTCCCTTTTCCTAGACCACTCCTAACCACTTCCCACATTTTTTTATCACTTTTATCTCTCTTAATTTTCATGATTATTTTGTCAATTTCTTCTTCCTTCATTTTCTTTATCATGTTTATATATTCGCACTTTGCATTTTTCCACTCCTTGAAATTTATTTCTTTTCTTCTTAGTTTCTCCCTCTTCTCCAGCAGTTTCTTTTTTTCTCTCCACATTCTTTGTCCCACCATCCATTTTTTCTCGCTCCTCCTTTTATCTCTATTTTTTTCATGTTCTTCTGAATCTCTTCTTTTAATCTCTTCCACTCTACCCCTACCCTTACTCCCTTCATCTTTTCCTTAAACTCTTTAACTCCTTTTTCTGTCCAGTCTGTTCTCCATTTTCTTTCTTCTCTCCTTTCCTCTCTCTTTATTTTTCCTTTCCATTTTATCGTAATTGGTAAGTGATCTGACTCTCCCTTATTTATTACTTTCATTTGCTTTATCTCTTTTTCTGCCTCCTCGTTGGTCACCACATAATCTATTGTCGTGCTTCCTCTTGCCCCCATATATGGCCATTACCCTTCTTCATCTCCCTCTCTCGCCCCGTTTTCTATTGCCATCGCCATTTCTTCCAACGTTTCTAACATTTCTTCTCCTTCTTTATTTTTTGTTTTGTTCCAGGATCTTCTTCCTTCTTCAATTCATGGCTAACTTCCTTCTTCCGCTGTTCTTGCGTTAAAGTCACTTAATATCATTATTCTCTCCTTCTCTTCTTCCCTGCTGACCTTCTCTATTATTCTCCATACTTCTCTTCTTTTTTCTCTCATATACACTACTACCACTACCCACTTTTTATCCTCTAATTTTACTTCTCCCCATATTACTTCCTCGTTTTTTCTTCCTTTATCCCCTTCCTTTTCTCTCTCCCAAGATCCCACATTCTTATTGATGCCTAAGATTATTCCTCAAATTGCTCTTTCTCTCTTCTTTCTCCTTTTTGCCCCTTCCGCAATCAGATCGAAGTCTTTTAGTTTATTTCTCATATACCCTTCCTCTTTTTCTTCCAACCACGTCTCCTTTATCCCTATAATATCATGTTCGTTTATCATTTCCCATTTCTCTTCCCCTGTATTTTTTATTTCTGCTACGTTTAATGCTAAAATTTTTACCTCCTACCCCACTTCACCTCTCTCCCCTCTACTCCTCCATCGCTTCCTCTCTCTCTGGAAAAAACCTTTCTCCTTCTTCGTCCCATTTCCATACCTTCTCATTAATCCATAATTTATTGTAACTATTTCTCACTAGCTTCCCACTTCCCCTCTCCTCCCAGGCGATTCTTCTCATTTCTCTTTTCATTTTTCTTTCTCCCCAAGTTAAGTCGCTATCTATAAACAATCTTATCCCTTTCAACTTTGCTTTACTTTGCATAATTTCCATTTTCCCCTTCCATATTTCGGATTCTACCCCTACCTTGTCTCCCTTTTCTCCGATCCTCCATGTGTTTCTTATCTCCACTGCTATGTTTAGTTTTTCTCTTATCCAGTTTTGTATGAACCGCTTCTCGTTCCTCATCCCTTCCGTTCCCGTGATTATTATGTTTTTCCTTTTTCTCTCTTTGTCCGTCTCCTCCAAGTTTTTTCTTAGTTTCACTTCTTGCTCCTTCCTTTTTTCTTGCACTTCCTTCCATGCCTTCTCCTTTTCCACTCTTCTCTTTTTCCACTCTTCTTCCATCCCGTCCATCTCCCTTTTTGACATCCTCTCTCTTACTCCTTCCATTATTTTCCTTTCTAACCTCTTTTCTATAGCTAACTCCATCCTCTCGAGTTCTCCTTTCGTTTCTCTGTAGTTTCCTTTCATATTTTCTTCCATTCTCCTTACCTTCTCCTCTATTTTTACCCATTTTTCTTCCCATTTTTTTCCCAACCCCTTATCTCTTCTTTCACATTTCCTTCTACAGCCTCCATTCTCTTCTCCAGTCTCTTTTCCAACTTTGTAAATTATTAATTTATTAAAATTGATTTTAAGATTGTACACTAACTGACTCGCTTTTCCAGTTCCGATGCCTGATTAAAATCGTTTCGATACAAGCAGGGGTACATAAGGGTAGGGACCAACCAGCTCAAACAGATCGAGAACGGGTTGTTAAGAACAGCTTTAACTGCATGGAACAGACAGTTTTTACGATGACTCGGATTTAAGTTGTTAAAGTCAGATCAGTTCGAAAATGGACATCCTGGATATATCAGCCGCACCTTTAATTAACAATAGAATAGTAAAAATGCAACGAATTGTTATTCAAAATCAAGATTTAGCTGCTTTACCAAATCGAGCATAGGTACAGATTGAGTTTCAAGTAAAAACGACTAACAATGATGGGAATTATGATGTCGGATTATAGTTATATAATAACTGTGTAATTAAATAACATGGAAATCGATAGATACATTAATCCAGAAATTACAACTTTAATGAAAATTTTATGTTCATTTAATAATGGTGATGAAATTAAATATTTAACCAAAACAAATTTAACACTAATTGCAACAGAAGATGGGAAATATACATTTATAATACCACTAAACTACATATTTGGATTTGCTGAAGATTATAAAAAAATAGTTTACAGTGCTCTACATGAATTTATTTTTAATGTGGCTAGTAATATGTCGAATGCTGAAAATTTAAGTAATATAGAATCGATTGAAATATTAAAAATTCAGTTATTTATGTCTTATGTAGAAGTAAATAATTACGAAAAGTTAGTATTACTACGTTTAATTACCTTTAGAGGACGGAATCGCTCGTCCCAAATCCCCGTCCTCTACAGGTTAATAATGGTGATTATTTAAGCTTGAATTATTATCGTTCTTGGGATCTTACTAAGCATTCAACTGTGCCTCAATCAAAAAAGAATCTTTGGCAAATTAAAACAACTTCACAGCTCGAAAAACCTAGATATGTTATTTACTAAACGTTACTCAAATTCTGCAGCTTATCTTTATGAAGATTTAAATACTAACATAAAAACAAAGGACTGGACTTGTATTTATCATCTGTTTAAAGAATTTAGACAGTCGTACTATGGATTGAATGAATCGAATACAATTGATTTTTAATTATTGGAATTTTTATTGGTTATTTTTAGTTATTTTTCATTGTTTACATCGAAATGATAAAGTAAAATATGGACCGGTAGATATTAGTATACGTTTCGATTCGTCAAAAAATATTTCGGCGAATACAATAACTAATTTAATTAAAAAATTAATTAACAATGTATGTAACAATGTATGTATTAATGAATGAAAAAAACGAACAGTATTATAAGTGTATGTTTTTATTTAAACCCATATTTATTATCCCTGCATTTATAAACCATGAAACTTATTAGTGTGTTGCATGAGTAATCACTATTCTACTAAATTACTTTTGAGTATTTTGAAAGGATTTTTTTCATGATAAAAGATATTAATTATTTCCGGAAATTTAAAAAAGTTATTTTCAATCATTAATAATGTAATCTCAATAATATTGTCAGTGACAATCATTCGAGAATCAATAATATAATAGAATAATTGAGTAAATACTTGATTGATTTATTGATTGACTGCCCTATTGACTACTGGGAAATCATTGATAATAATTAATCAAAATACATTTCACATTTCAATTATGAAGATTTTTCATTATAAAAGATATTAGCATTGAGGAAATTTTAAAAGAGTAACAATTCAATCGTTAATAATGTAGCCTTAATAGTATTATCTCTTTTTTTCCAGGCGACGGGGAACTCTTTATGTACGATAGGGAGACACGCGTCTCCCCCTGTGTGGGACTCTCCTGTCCAAATGGTCAGGCATACCCACTAAAGCCCCTCCGCCTTGAAAACACGTGGCAGTTTATGTTCCCTCCCTCCGCCTCCGCCGTGAAGCATTACTTCTGGCAGGGGGGGGGGGTGTCACGTCTTCTCGCATTCATCGCGCGCCTATCTACCTACCTACCTTTCTCGGGCCACCCTGTCTGGTTCCTCCCAAGAGGAGCCCTTTTCTAAGGAAGGCTGCGACATTGCATGCCGTCCATATCCTGCTTCTTCTGGCGTAGGACCGTCTCCACAAAGACGGCCACCTTTGCCCATTTCTCGTGACCCTAGCGCATCACACCAAGGACGTAGTCCGGCGTTATGCTTCCAAGGTCCACTGTAAGTGTCCCTCGTTCAACGCTCAACCTTCTACAGACAAAAAAGGTTGTTGTGCTCGTCCAATGGAAAGTAGCCACAGCCTGACTCCGCTACCTTTCCCATCTTGTAGATGTAGGAGCAGAACAAGCCGTGGCCTGTAAGAAATTGTGTGAGATAATAATTTACCTCATCCGCCTTCTGGGCTAGTCAGGCGTTCAGATGGCTAATTAGCCTTGCTGTCCACCGGCCCCTCGTTTCTGCCCCATCTCTGCTGCCAGGCCTGGATGGTGTTGGCCCTAGCAGTTCTCTGGGCAGCAGCTTTGCCCAAAACAGGCTTCTGCTGGTGAACTAACTGACGCTCCTGGGCTAGTTGGTCGATAGGTATAACCCCAGCCACCACCAGCACCGCGGGCTCGGAGACCGTGCGGTAGGAGCACGCGACAAGGAGAGTCGCTCTCCGTTGCTTTGCGGCCATGCGCTTGCGATACATTTCGTACCGTAGCGTGTCAGCCCAGACTTCTGAACCGTACAGCATAATAGACTCGGCGGTGCGCATGAGCAAACGGCGCTTGCAAGGCCGTGGACCTTTGGTGTTGGCTGTTGTCACCGCCGCCGCCCTGCGTATGTGTTTCCCGTAGGTAAGCTTTGAGTCTAGCGTCACCCCCAGGTACTTGGCAGCTGGCTTTCTCGGGACCGTCGCGTCTCCTACGCTCATCTGGCGCAAGGTGTTAATGCGCCTCTTAGTGAGCAGCACTATCTCGGTCTTGGCTGCGGCTAGTTCGAGTCCGTGGTCCTCCATCCAGGAGGTCAGTCGACGCATTACCTGATTTAGTCAAATCTGACACGCGTCGACATCTCTTTCGATGATGACTGCCGTTATGTCGCCCGCGTACCCTATAAGAAACGTGCCCTCGGGCATTTCCATCCTTAGGATGTCGTCTATAGAAGATGTTCCATACGTCGGGACCCAGGATAGAGCCCTGGGCTGCCCCATTGGGCATTTTCATCAGGCCATCATCGGTGTTATAGATTATGGAGCAGTTCCCGAGGCAACTCCCGAGGATTCGGAGAATGTAACCAGGATCCCGGAAATCTCGTTCCATAGCGTCCAGCGCCTAGTCCTACCTGACGGAATTAAACGCGTTTTTCACGTCTAAGGTGGCCAGCAATAGTAATATCAATGGAAATCCTTTAAGTGTTAATAATGTAATCTCAGTAATCTTGTCAGCGATAATCATTTAAGAATAAATAATGTGTTGATTAGTTGTCAATAATAATTGATTTTCAATGATTTCCGATTAGTCACTAAGTCGGTAAATCAATAAATCAATCAATTAATCACTCAATTAGTCGGTCAATTAGTCAATAAATCCATAAATCAACCAATTAGTAAGTCAATTAGTTTATAAATCAATTAATTTTCTATAATTAATGGCTTAATTATGCTTATCAATGTTTAATTATTCAATCAGAGGTAATTATTGGGTTTATTTATGAATTAATAATGCTAATCAATGTGTAATCAATCTGTGCATGCAAACAAATATTGTGGTCGGGGGACCTCTTAATGTAACTACTGTCGATGTCAATAAAAATACTGTTATACATTATGACGGAGGAATTAAACTGAGTGTGTGAGCGAGTCGGCAGCTTCCCTGCGTTTATAAGTAGAATTCAAGAGACGGTTAATTTCCCGTCCAAATTTTTATAAATTGTTTTAATCACGACTTGATATTTATCTGCACAGGAAGATTTAAATCAGGGCGCCAGGCACTGTATTTTTAGATTTATTCAATACGATTACTCTAAACTCGAGCAGTGTCACTCGATTGATTTTAAATTTTGATCTTTCTAATTTTTACACGTTGCAGAAGGCAAAGTGTTTAAATGCGTTACTAGCCAGAGGCAGAGTCGTGAGGGCGAACGGCCAGAGACGTTCGAGTTTCCAGCTGAGTTTTGGGTTGTTAACGACACGTACACACATGCAAAAATATTAGATAATGAAAATAAATAAGTTCACACTCTCTGAATTGGAGCTGATCTTTAACAATTTGAGTCCTATAATAGGCAAATAAATAATTACAAAAGACCTATGGGAGGCATACTATTGTCATTGACGCATTTAATTAAAATTAATTTAATTAAAATTTTAAATAGTATAGATAGAAGAAGGTTTTCTCAAATACATCAAAAAAGTAGAATTCCATTTTTAGAAATAATAGAGTCAGTAAAGTTTTTATTTCATAACAATTATTTTAAATTCAATGATATAATCTATAAACAGATTTTTGGTACTCTAATGGGTTCTCCTATCTCTCCCAATTTTGCAGATATAGTGATGGAAGACTTAGAGATTAGCTGTTTAAATTCTTTGAAAATAAATTATAATTGTATACCGTTATTCTATTACCGTTACGTGGATGACACTATTCTTTGTATTAAAAAAGAACATATTGAAACAGTTTTAAATGCATTCAATGGATACAATCAACATTTGCAATTTACGCATGAAATCCAAATAGAAAATGGTATCAACTTTTTAGATATCTCTTTAACTATAAAAAACAATAAAATTAAGAAAAATTGGTATCAAAAATCAACATGTACAGGTAGAATTTTAAATTATTTGTCTAACCATACTTTACACCAAAAGCGAAATATTGTATCAAATTTAGTAGATAGAGCTATATTATTATCAGATGAAGAATTTCACGAGAACAATTTAAAAATAGTAAAAGACATTCTCTTTAAAAATAAATATCCGATTGAGTTCATTAACAATTGTATAAAAAATAGAATTAGAAAACTATCATTTTCTACGCAAAAAGAAAAATCTAGTAAAGGTAAACCTGTATGTATAATAGCACTTCCATATAATGAAGAATTCTTCAAAAAATGTCGTACAAAATTCAATAAATATAATATTCGGTTAGTTCCAAAGCTAAACAAAAAATTAAATACTATAGTAAAGTTAGGGAAAGATAAATCACAAAAGTGGGATGAGACGAATGTAGTATATAGTTTTAAGTGCAAAGATTGTGCAGCTTCTTATATTGGTCAAACAAAAAGAACATTAACAGAGAGAATTAATGAACATAAAAATTGTAAGAGTAGTTCACTCCCAGTTCCATCACATATTGTTCAAAATAGTTTACATGCATTTGACTGGGAAAATGTGAAAATTTTAGATAGAGAACCTAATTACAAAAAACGATTAATGTCAGAAATTTTGTATATAAACATGGATGACAATACTATTAATAGAGTAGACGACACACAATTTTTAAATCGCCAATATAGGAAACTAAATAGAATGTTTCCGAGAATTGTCTAAGTGATAATTATGTATTTTAACCAACGATAAAAGTTTGTATACAGTTTTGAATTCAACACATACGAAAACGTTACAGTGACAAGCCATATTTGGCGCACATCAAAATTAACTTTAGTATTAGAGAATATGTAGTAGATTGAAAAAATTATTGTTAATTGGTAAATATTTGCATTTTATAACATATTGTTCATTTTTACAATAGTGTAATGTGTTTCTGTGTTTTAAATAAAATAGCCTGAGGAGGCCGGCATCCATACCGGCGAAACGTGGCAGATTTTCTTAAAAATTAAAGAAAAAAAGTTTTTTTCTTCTTAATCAGTGACCCTCAAGATCGAAACAAATATTAATTAATACATTTTGCTAAGAATATGGAGGGTGATAATACACAATGCTACCCTTTTGAAGCTCCTGCTCGTAACGAAATAATTTTAATCAGGCATCGGGCCTGGGGAAGCGTGGCAGTTATATTATAATTTTTAAAATAAAATTTAATAATAATTTATAAATTCAAAACGAAAGAGCGCTGCCAACAAAAAGGCATGGGCGCTGTCACTGTTCGTGAAATGGAACTTTTACGCGATATAGGAGGTCGCAAACTACGCGGCGTGGAAGGGCCCGAAGATGATGTCCGGAGATGTGCAGTCAGAAGAGAAGTCGTCTAGGCAAGCGTCACCGAGTACGTCGAGGCCCGCGGCGTCCTTCCTGCTGTGGTCGCGTCGCTCGCTGATTAGTGCGCTCTAGTACGGCAGCACATCGGAATGTTGTTGTGTCTAGCATCCTTCTCTTTCGCTACAATGTCTTTTTCCCTTGCTGCTGTAAGCACAGTATCTCTTAGTGGAATTTTCCTAGATAATTTGGATTTCAAAATATTCCAATTTGAATCCAGAAATACTGAGACTACTGTGAGCCAGCAGGAAATTTCCGCAAATATACGAATTAAAATTCGTAGGCAAGATAAGCGAGGTATTAAAAACTCCTTTACAAAAAGCCTTTAATGCTCTCTTGCATAAACTGCAGGAAAATGCACTCTAAGAGTCTTTAAGGCATAAGAAATGAGTGTTTTTGAATAATTAAAATGGGAAAATGAAAATGACATGGTGGCAAAAATAATGGGAGACAAAAAAGAATTATGTAATGCGTAACTTAGGCATCTGCGACATTAACAGATATTGTGAGCGACGGAGCGGCGCATTCTGGAGGTTGCAGTGGGACCTTCTGTTCGTGTCTCTTGACCGTGAAAGAATGTACCGACGCTCGACAACGCATATTTGCGTAGGCATAAAAGAAAAAGAAAAATAATAAATAAACGCTCGATATAAAACGGCCCGAGACGAAAGGTGGAGGGACATCCCATCTGGCTGCTTGTATTGCCTATTATATTTTCAAAAAATCAATTTTTTTTGCATAAAAAATTTGTTTATCCCTTCAAGAATATCGTGCAAAAGTTTCAAAGTGAAATCAAAGTCCTATGACAGCTACAGCCTGTGAGCGTGACTCATTTTAGAGCGCACCGCCCGTGCGCCGCAGGTATACTAAGCGCTAAAGGAAGTCAATGCCTCTTTCATATTCCCTTTTGCGTACGTCGATCCTACCTTTAATTGTATTGGAGCAGATGTTTCGCAGCGCGTTTCGAGTGAAAAGACCGTTACAAAGCAGGTGTATAAAAGTATAACAAATTATAGTAAATAAACGCTGTGTCAGCTACTTAGTCAATCTCGATCAAACGTTCGGTGCATACAGCTGAATTTTGGGAGCCAAAATGTCAAGGTATCCAAATGGAGAGAAAATCAGTACTTCCCGAGCATCAAATCCTCGAAAAAAAAAACGTTTTCAAGGCAACCAATTTACGGCTGCGGACGAGGAGAGACCAGAAACCAGTGCGAGTGCAAAAAAACTTCTCACTGCCGACATCGAAGATATTCGCACTAATCCGATGCATGCATACCGAATTATTGAATTCGCAACCGTTTTTCTAGCTTTGTCTGAAATATTACTTTGTCGAAATTGTAAGCAAGCAGTGACATTTAACGATGGCGATCATCGAGGCCTCGGATTTAAAATTATCGTAACGTGTTGATAATAATTCGATCGTTTGGCTAATGACTCCAAAACATCTGCATTCTGGGTTTAAAATTATTGAAATTGCTGCTTTTATTGCTGCGGATGTATTCAACGAGGGATACAGTTCCATTTTAAGGGGATGTTGGAGCTATAATGACTGTCATGTGACCGCACATTTTTTTTTGTTAATATAACGCCATTTTAAGTATATCTTACAAAAAGAGGAGAAGAGCACCCTTCACATTTCAATAAAGAATCGATATCACACTTAAGAATTTCATTCTATTGTAAAATGTGGCTAAACATTTGGAAAAAAATATGACTGCGCCTTTTCGGTGTCATCGGTTTTGTGACACATCTTATTTATATATTATTAAAGAATATCAAAGATATACGCGTTTATTCTCGATTCAAGGAGAAGAGCACCCTTCGTATTTCAATAAGGAATAATTCTGTCACTTCAAATCCATGTTATTTCATAAAATCTAATCAAATTTCTGGAAAAACATCGCGAGGTTAAGCGATGGTCATTTTTGGCTCCGACATCCCCTTAAAGATCATGGATAATTTGGACATTCGTTTTAGGACTCAATGCAGAATATTTGCTGAAAATACGGACCATGACCGGATAGCTCAGCAGAACCGGCGCAGCTTAAATGAGTCAAAGGAAGCCTAAGTTCTTCAAGAAAATGCATTATTTGATGAAGCTGAAGGAATATTGTGTGCGCCAGGGATCGCAGATTAATCGATAAGTCACTAAAATCAGTAGTTTTCATGTGTAAAAACTTTAAACGCGTTTTCTGAAAACTATGTAACGGTTATTTTTCTCGGGGAAAACGCTAGCGGATCTGTCTCGATCCGGGGTGCGATTTCTCACGAGATCCGCACCAATGACCCTACTTACCCTTCCGGGATTGCCGATTTTTATACAGTAAGGGCGCCTGACAATCCCCTTTCTCCCGGCTATATGAACCCTCTCTCCCAGAGGAAATTCGCAGATAGTCGCCGACGAGATCTCGGACGAAACCCACGTAGTGCTGTTCGGACCTCTCCACTAATCCAGTCGCAATAAACAACGAACAGATAACACGCACGGACAACACAACGACGGCATGCGCGGGGGAAAATGAACGTCGACACGGGTCACGATAACGCACAACAATCTTATTTAAATTATAAAATATTATCGTTTATTCAGTAAGTAAAATCCATGCGGTCTTCCCGCCCTTCTCCTAGCTCTACCAGCTACTGCTTTTCTCTGCTCGTCCTGATGTTGGACGCATCCGATGGTCTTCCACGATGGCGGTCCGAAATTCACGACGAACACGCGAGAGAGATCTGACGGCGCGGGCCTGCCGAACAAATGTTTGCGCACAGGCCGAATTATCCCACTTACTTTCTGGTCAACTCGGTGGCCTTGAATGTCGTCTCCTCTATCCCTGGCTCTCCTCAATTCTCCCGATCGTCCCGGCTACACTGAAAAACTTTTCGCAGCTTTAAGCTACGAAGGAAATGTCGCTGCTTTTAGCCACGATTGCTTCGCTGCTCTAAGCAGCGAAATCGAGGGTCTGAGCAGCGTAGTTCGCAGTATATAACGTCGATGAAAACATATACCTGCAAAGCTTCGACCTTCGCTGCTCAAAGTAGCGAATGTCGAAGGTACAAGCAGCGATGTTCCTGCCGAGCCTACACGCTTCGGAGTATCGTCGCTCATAGCTTCGAGCTTCGCTGTTAAAAGTAGCGAAGATCGCAGCGTCACACGTAGGTGTTTTCTTCGACGTTATACATTGCGAAC
>UELU01099406.1:0-13186 GCA_900490025.1 Megastigmus dorsalis
GTATAAAGACCTTTGAAAGTTATAATTGTTACTTTGCGTAATAAGCTTACAGAAAGTTTCTAAATAACTTTCCAGCAACTTTCCCATGAAATAATTCACTGAACCTTCGCGAACCCTTTGTAGAAAGATTGCAGGAAGCATTCGAGCAATATTTTACTTTTGTTACAATATACCTATGATGAAGTTAAAATGGAAGCTTCAAAGAATATCCCAAATCCATGTTTCGAGAAAGCTTCCTTAGAGTTTTAAGAAAGGATACAAAAAAGTTTCAAAAAATCTATATTTGAAGGATCATATGGAAGCTTTAGGGAAGATTGCAGAAACCTCGCAAGTAATATTACAAAAAATAATGCTGGAATCTCACGTGGAAGCTTTACGAAAGATTGCATAAAGACTAAGTTATAATTGTTACTTTGCGTAATAATCTTATAGAAATTTTCTAAATAACTTTCTTGTTAAATGCCATTTTCATATACCTAGTGCTTTTATTGAATGATGTTTCTGATACATTTTGCTTTTATTGCAATTGCCACCGCTGACACCTGGCTTGAGGTCAAGGCGGTGGTCGTTGGCTTCCCGGAGGTGGCCGTGGCCGTGACTGTGGTGGTCATAGTGGTCGTCGGCGTGGTGGTTACGCCGGCCGTCATTGGCATCTTGGGTGCGTCCTTTCACCCTTCCACTCCGATCGGTTACTCCGTCATCTTCTTTAAGTCCCCTACCTCTTTCTACTATTCTACTCCTACACTTGATTCCTCTACTACTCTGGCGCTTTCTCCTCTAACCTCGGCACTTCCACCTAAGGGAGAGAAAATCACATCAGTATGTTGCACAACGGGTTCTCACAGGTATAGTTTAGGGGCTTTAGGGCGAGATGGGTGGGGCTGGCGCTACCGCTACTCGGGGAGGGGTGAATCCGTGACGTGGACCTTTGCGCTTCGCTTGTTCGAGTCCGTCTCAAATATATATACCGTAGGTGACCGCACCTCTATAATTTTAAAGGGACCGTCATACTTTGGCGCTAACTTCTCGGAAAAACGCTGCGCGGCATTCGATAACACGTGCACTCGTCGCAAAACTAACTCGCCCACCTGAAACGTCACGCTCCGCCTCCCTTTATTATAATACTTTCCCTGTTGCTCCCTCGCGTCACCGGCAAATTTCTGCACTAAATCGCGTAACGCGTCCAGCCTTCTCATTCGGTCCGCCCAGTCCTCTGGATTCATACGGCTTAACAACTCGGCGCTCTCTACTTCTCGTGGCGAACTCTTTACCGGTCCGGGATACCGGCCGTAATTCAAGAATGCTGGCGAAACTTTGTTGGTTGCTTGTGTTGCCGTGTTCACGGCATAATGAAACTCATGTACGTGTTGGTCCCAACTCCGGCGATCCCCTTTGACGAAGGTTGAAATCATCGTCTTCAGGATCCGATTGGTCGGTTCCACTGGATTGGCCTGGGGGTGATAGGGCGGCGTCGTCACGTGCTTCACTCCATACTCCTCTAGCGTTGCCTTCAAAAATTTATTATCGAACTCCTTCCCATTATCGGCGAGGAAGTAGTCCGGCGCTTCCCATCTGAAGAGGATCAGCTCTTCAAGCGCTCTCGCTACTGCCTTCCCATCCACTGTTCGCACTGGCTTCACCTCGATCCACTTCGAGAAAAAATCTTGGAATACGATAATGTACTTGTTTTGGGATTTGCTCGCAGGAACTCCATGAAGTCCGCAGCTACTACGGCCCATGGTCGTTACACATTTCGTCGTACCATCAATCCCTGCGGTCCTGTCTGAGATACCTTGTGTTGCTGACACTCCTGACACTGGCGCACGAATTCGTCCACTGCATGGTAAACTCCCTTCCAGTAGTATTCTCTGGCGACGCGGTCGTAGGTCTTCTCGATTCCAAAGTGGCCAGATGACGCTTCTACGTACGCATCTCGTAACACTCGCTCCCTCTTTTCCGCTGGCATAACTAACTTCCATCCTTCTTCGTTATTCGTGATGGAATCCAGGAGAGGATCCCGGCGATAACGATACAGTATACCATCTTCCACTTTCCAATTTTGAAATTTCATCGGCGTTGCGATCAAGTCCCTCACCATGGCGCAGTACCACTCATCTTGGACCTCCTCAAACGCTTTCACTTCCTCCGTCTCGTACATCCTTGAGAGAGCATCTGGCACATGATTCAAGGCCTCTTTCCTATGCTCGATCTCGAAATGCCACTACTGCATTTGCAACACCCATCTCGCCAGTCTGCCCGTTGGATCCTTCAAGTTCTTCAGCCAGCGCAATGCACTATGGTCCGTGATCGCCTTGAAGTGATATCCCTCGAGGTATGGGCGCAGCTTCTTCAACGCTCACAATAAGGCCAGGCACTCCTTCTCCGTTGTAATATAGTTCTTCTCAGCTTACATAGACGATCGGATGTTCGCAGTCGTCCATTTCCTGCGTCAGCACGGCTCCTAGAGCATAGTTGCTCGCGTCGCACTGCACGATGAACGGCTTTGAAAAATCCGGGCGAGCAAGTACTGGCGCTGTCGTCAGTGCTCTCTTCAGGTCTTCGAATCCTTCCTGCTGTTCCTCTCCCCACGTCCACTCCTGTCCTATGCGCAACAGTTTGAGAAGGGGTATCTTTAGCTCGGAATCATCCTCTATGAAGCGCGAGTACCATCCAACCATTCCCAAGAATCTTCGCAGCTGCTTCACCGTTCTCGGCGCTGGATACTCGATTACTGGCGCTACCTTTTCCGGGTCCGGGTGCTGTCCTTCGCTATCTAACAGAAAGCCGCTTGAACACCACTTCGAGCCACTTGAAATGCTCTTCCAGCGTATCTGTCGCGATAATGATATCGTCCAGGTACCCGAATAAGTGCGGCTCGAACTCCAGCCCGAATATGGCATCTATTAGGCGCTGAAACTTCATTGGCGCATTTGTAAGTCCGAAGGGCATCCGGGTGAACTGGTCGAGCCTCAACCCCAGAATGGCGAAGGCTGTGTACTGCTTGCTCGCTTCGTCCATTGGCACTTGATGATACGCCCACTTCAGGTCTATTTTTGACAAATACCGCGCTTTCCTCAGCTTGTCCAGTATACTATCCATGCTCGGGATGGGGTAAGCGTCTTTCACCGTTACCGTGTTTAAGTCGCGAAAATCTATGCAGCCTTCTTGACTATCACGGGGGCGCTACTCCACTCGCTCGACGACCTCTCAATTATTCCCAAGCTCAACATCATATCGACCTCTTCTTGCGCTATTTGCATCATCCGTGGCGACATTCTCCTCGGACGGTGCTTGATCGGTGCTGCCCGGCTCACATCGATGTAGTGCTTCGGGTGCTTTGCTAATCCCAGCACATCCGATGTCGGGGAAGCAAGTCGTTGACTAATTTCTCCACTATCTCCTTCTCGGTCTCACTCAACGCTGAGATTCCGGCGCATTCGGCGATAATCACTCCTGAGCCTTCCTTGTCACACGTATTAAATTTTCTCCATTCTCCCTCCGCTACTCTCCACTCGTTCCATCTCCACTCCGACGGTACCATCCACATCTAGCATCACATCCAATTTCGCCGCTGTTCTGCTCACTCTCCTCGTCACGTTTTTCACACACGAATCGCTAGCGCGTATTCGATTTTTAAATTTTTCAGATATGGAGGGCCCCACGAACGGGATCATGGACCCCGAGTTGAATAGTGCTTTGCAGATGTGGCCTCCCAGCATCCCCGAGAGATAGAATCTGTTCTCCACGGCTGTACCGGCCACATCGTCGCTTTCCTCGGGCACATCTTCTTGTCCCACGCTCGGCGCTAAATCCATCTTCAACGGCTCTGACGCTTTGTGAGTGATGTTCGTGGTGTCGCTTGCTCCTCCTCTCTCACCGGTGAGCGCGCTCCGTCTGTTCCGAACTCCTCAGCTAGCCTTTCCAGTTCCTTGTTTAGATCTTCTACGCTTCGAGGCAGTTCTCGCTTTATAGTGCCCGTACTCTTCTTTTGTTGCACTTCTCTGTTTTCTCTTATCCTCTCCACGGTCTGAGACGATTCTGGCGCCAGCTTCTTCCCATCATGCACTGTCGTCTCCCTCCTTTCTTCTCTACTTAATCCCCCTTCTCGTCTTCTCTTCGCTTCTTCTCGATACGCTACGTCCTCGGATTTCTTCTTCATTCTCTCTCTATTCGCTACGTCCTCTGGTTTCTTCTTCACTTCCTCTCGATCTCACTCTTCGTAATCGCTTTCAGACGCTACCCTACTCGCTTTCTTACTAGGCTGGACACCATGATTCTCATGTCTCCCCTCTCCTAGAGCCAGGAAAGGGGCATTCTTTCCGGCTCTACCCTACAAACCCTCCTCTGCAATTCTTATCCTTGGGGTCGGTGTGCTGTTAACCGCCGGGGATTGAGTACTCGCTCCCTGCGATTTTAGTCTCCGTCCACGCCGGATCGGCCGTCAGCGAGAAGGTTTTTGTCGCGTCGGGCCCTGCTTCTTCTTCATACTCCACTGTCTCATAGGCAATTTCTGGTCGTTTTATTGACTCGAAAGGCACTATGGACAGATGCTCTCCACCGCTCGGAGCTCTTCGCTGGGTTGGGGCAGCTATAACCCACGATTCGTTCCGTCAGATGTCTCTATTCTTCTCGCGTTCTCTTCTCGTCTCAGCTTCTCTCTTCTGGGTTTCTTCTCTCTTCTGCACGTACTCGAACTTCTGCTCCCCCTTCTTCTTCTCATTTGCGCCACTTTTCTCGGACTTCTGGTGGTACACGTCCTCTCCTCTCCCCCTCTCCTCTTCGCTCGATACACTCGGATTCCGTTGCAACTCCTTCACGTGCTTACTAGCGGGCATCAATGTCAGCACTTCGGCGTTGATCGGTTTCCTCACACCTTCTCTCTCGATGCGCTCTCTCTTCTTCTCGGTCCCCTCGGTTTCCCCACTTCTGTCGGAGGCTGGCGCAATCCGGGCCGGTTTTGAACTCTACGCCGGGCTTTCCACAAACTTGGCAACACAAACCAGGTTGTTTCTATTTGAAGGGCCCGCTCTATGGCCTGTCCCTCCACACTGATAGCACGCTCCTCCGAATCCACCGCCTCGCTGTCCGGTCGCTCGACCTTCGTCCCTTCTCGGTATATGGCCGTTCGTGGGAGTGATGGGCGTAGCTGGCGCTGGCTGTGCGGGCAACTGCATGCGAGGCGACTGACGCGGGTACGGATTCGCCCCTGGCTGCATCATCCTAGGTGGACTCATTCGAGGAGTCATTGGCGACATTAACGGTGCTGGTCCTGGTGTAGGCTGTCGGAATGGTTGCATTGGCGCAGTGGCTTGGGTGACGGCGATCTCTTCGTCCGGGTACTCCACCACTGGCGCTACTCGATCTGGTCTTTTCTTCTTCCGCTGTTTTTCATTCTTCCTCTCGCTCGAGCTGGCCGGCGCATCGCTGAGGGAAGCTGCTTCCTCCACTACCGAGACCTTCGCTCGCACCGATGAGGTGGTCTGGCAAGCTACTTCCGGCATACTCATTTTCTCCCTCGACAATGGCACGTGGTATTTGTTGTCCAAAACTATTTCTCGTTTATGACGCCTGCCGAGTCGCTCCAGTGTCGCTAACG
Organism: Megastigmus dorsalis; assembly: GCA_900490025.1. NCBI lineage: Eukaryota > Metazoa > Arthropoda > Insecta > Hymenoptera > Megastigmidae > Megastigmus > Megastigmus dorsalis. Next base: position 5,597 of record UELU01099406.1, read on the forward strand.
AGTCGATATTCTCGTGACACATCGTCCTCCTGTATTCGGGCAATAAATTCCGGTACGCCCAGCGTACTTCGCGATGCTGTGATGGCGGATGGCGAAGATGTCCCACGATGTACTTGAAGCACGACAGATAATTCGAGATCTTCTCGCCCTTTCCGTGCGTGCGACGTTTCTGCTCCTGTTTGATCTCGACTTCGTGCAGGACCTTGGCGAATCGGCGCCTGAACGCTTGTCTGAAGTCGCTGCACGTCCAGAATTCCTTCTTCGTCGCTCTAAACCAGATGCTGGCACTCTTGGTCAAGATACACGGCAAGGCGTTTAGTAAGTCGCGATCCCGCAATCCTGCTCCACGCCGGCAATCATCTAAGTTGGCCAAGAATTCCTCGGGCACTTCCTTATCTTCTCCAGAGAACCTCAGGCGCCATCTCTGCAAGGTTTTCATGCACTTCAAGTTCCGATTCGACCCCTCCGATTTGTACCTTCGCCTTCTGTGGCGATCATCCGGCGTACGACTTCTGTCGCTGCTTTGACTGCTGTACCTCCGAGGACTGTACCGACTTCTGTCGCTGCTTGTCTCGCTATCGCTGCTGCTACTACTACTGCCTCGCAACGAAGCACTCGATCGGCTGCTGCTGCGACTGCGTCGCCGTATTCGCCTATCTTCCTCGCCTCTCCTCCGCATGTAGCCTCGAGGATCTTCTTCCGTCCTATTGGGAGGGTCCCGTGACACTTGACGCCTTCGACCGTGTCTGTCGAGATCTCGATCCTCTTTCCGGCGTTTTCGGCGTTCGGGAGATTGGCGAGGGCTTCGTCGCTCTACCTTGGTGTTCTCTTCTCTCCTTCATCTGTGGTCTTTTCCTCGCGCGCTCGTCTTCCGATGACTCTGATTCTTCTGTTTTCCGATCTGACGCATCCGTGTCTCGTATACGGGAAATCTGGTGCTTCCTCAACCTATCAGCCTTCTGAGGTCTATTCTCCCTCTCTGCTCTCTCCTCCTGGTGTGAGTGGCGCCGGCGCTGAGTGGACAGTGCTGCAGCAGGCAGTTCTGCGTGTTTATCCACCGGCTGTGGGCTGGCTCGTCTTCGGGGCCATTCGAGGCGCGTAGGTGTACTACTATTGAGAGTAAGAGATCGCATCAGCTGCTCGTAATTCGTACGAGTCTGTGTCGCTCTCCTCTCTCCTTCCGTCTCCACCCGCTCCACCTCGCGTCCGTTATCGCTGTCCACTCTATCCGATCCCTCTGTTTCGCTTAACTCCGGTATTCTCTCCGTATATGATGGTCGTCGCTCGGGTGGTGCTGGCGGCTGTATGGACCTCGGATCCTGGCGACATGGTGCGGTGACGCTTCTCGCTTCCGGTACGATTGCATGCTGGCTGGAGTCCGGTGATTGCCTATCGGTGCTCGGAGCACTCGCCCCGGCAGTTGGATAGGCGCCGCACAACGTTCCTCGGGCCAATGCTGATCGCAATCCGGGCTCAAATAGCACTTGTGTGGACTGGCGCACCGTCATGACGCTGGTGTTTCCTTGGTGCACTCCCATCGCTCGCTTCGAAGTTACGACTTGGATGGCGCTCGACCTCTGGATACTCTCATCCAACTCTGTTGCAGACACTCGTGGCTGTAATTCGGTCGAAGTTGTTGGCGTTGGCCCTCTTCTCGCGGTCCATCGGCGTCATCGGTGGCTGAGGCCGAATCTCGGCGCTCTGACATCGTTGGAAACTGGTCGAGCAGTGGTGGCGGCATCGCGACCGCTTTCCTGGGCTTCCGCACTGCCGGTTTCTTCCGTTTCTTCACGTCATCCGCTGTTTAATCCGACGAGGTGCCTCCGAGTCCTTCCTCAACCGTCACTGCCTTCTTTGGTTTGCGTCCTCTCGTCTTCGGCTGAACAGGCTCCACCGGCGGCTCTTCACTCGAACTATCCATGACCAGTCCCGTGGTCGTTGCTGGCAACGCCTCTCCCCGCTCATCTTCCTCTGGTATCCATGGCGCTGGCTTCGTTGGATCCGCTCGGCGAATACTGGCTCGGATTAGCCTACCCTTGAGCGTGGCCAAATCCCCGTCGCAGTTCAATCCTTGCTCGTCCAAGTTGTTCAGCACCGTCTTTGGGTGTAGCTGCATAATCGCCTGACTCAACTGCTGCGCATGCTTATCTGCCGTGATAATGGCACTCAGAATTTTCTTGCTCTGAGGGTCCATGTTGTACTTCTGGAGAGTTCCCACGATTTAACAAAAAAAAAAATGAACGGAAACGCGAGAAATTACGTTACCCTCTGGCAAATCCTAGCTACTAAGTCCCGAGCTTAGTCCGGAATCGTCAAACGGACAAGCAAAGTGCAAAGGTCGTACTGGCAAAAAAAAAACAGGGCCAGGCACGGAAACAATGGGAAACATTTGGGGAAGTCTGGCAATATCGCGACACTGGGCGAATTGTTGGGCCTGGCACAAATATAAACTAATCAATAATTGAGAATATTTTAAAAATTATTCTGGAGATTACCGTGACTTTCTTTTACAATCTTTATTAAGTTAAATCCTCCCTCCTTCTGCACCACAAGCGCCCCGCCAATACAACAACTTACAAGGAAAACCTCATGGACCACGCAGCACAATCCGCTGCTTGCACCCCGCTACCGTTCGCCTACTTGCAGTTAGCTCAATACGATCACGATGCGAATTCTCAGCCGCCCACCTCCAACTCCACTGCTAATCTCGTTCACCGCGCAACTAGACAAATTACATACCATCATGGCCGCCGACACGTGTGCAACGATCCCGCGTTTTCGCGCGCCACTAACCCGCTCGCCACCGCTTATTAACAATGTGCGATTCCCGGCAAAATCTCACCACCTTCCCATTTACTGATTATGACCCCTTTTCTCTCGGCGCACCCTTTCCCACGCACTCACGAACAACCCGCGCGAACACTCCGCATCACCACCTACCTCGTGGCAAACATGGAAGACTCTAGTAGGTGGCAGGCTGGCTCCTCCTTACTCTCGTCCTTCCTCTCCAGCTCGTCTTTCGTCCGTCCTCTCAATCCCGGCACAACCCTCAGCTAGCGTCGCAGTTCCTCGCTAGTTGTTCCTCTCACGTATATGCTTTAGCTAACCGTCACGAAAATGGTGAGTGAATGGTCGTGGTAAAGGCACGCGTCATTCTTGGTTCACGGCAAGGCAACGAGTGACGCTTTCTTCTCCGGTTTCCAGCTTCCGCCTTCTTTCCCAAATCCAAATCCTCGTGGCATCTCTGTTGCTCTCGTCTCGTCCTTACCTTCCGTCTCGTTCTAATTTTGGCGCTACTCCTTGTTGATTTGTTGATTGATTTCCTTCTTGGTTCCGTTGTTGGCACAATCTCCAATCGTTCATACCTAATTGATTCAGGCTGGCGCTAATTGGTGACCGACCTGAATTCCATCGCCGACGCTAGCTCCCTCCTATCGCGCGCGCATTTCGAACTCCGTAATTACCGAGTCCGAAATAGGTAAATATACCACCCCAGACTATATACAGAGAGTCCCTAGGCATCTAGCGCTAGGGGATGTCGCGCGCACGGGTTTGGCGCACGGCGCCGTCATGGACTCGTTAGATACGGTCTCGTGTATTACTCGGCGAAATACTTGCGCGCATGCCGTGTCGCGCCTATCTCTCTCTCTCGATACCGGCGTTCATTCTCTCTCTGTGTGAATGCTCGCGTAACCTTACTGTAACTTGTTTTTAGACTATTTTGTATATAGCTTTAATTTTTAAAAGGAATGACGTGATAGATTTAAAGACTGAATTTTGACTGTATTTGTAACTTATCTGTGATATCACTATTTTTTATTTTTAAAATGTATTTGACTAAACTTTAGATATAAGCACGACTGTGATATCGCAAAGCGAGAAATAATGTATATATATATATATTCAGACTGTATTGAAAGACTAAAATTTTTGTAAAAGGGTACAAATAAACATTATATCTATCTATCTCTCGCTCTCGTTCACCGCGCGGCCGCTCCACCACGTAGTTTCGGCCGGCGCTCCCGTCGCGGCTCGTACCCTGGTGCGTGGATGAATTGGTGTGCTCCCCCGTGCTTTTGATTAGCATATGGATCGCGTGGCACCCGCACGCATACATCGACGCTGGCGGCGCGTAAGTGTAATTGTGTCGGCTGCTACGCGCAGTCCAGCTGTCGTTCGGCACTCCTTCCTCGTCACCGCTGCACCTCGTCATCGTCATCGGTGTGACGGCGTGGCCGGGCAATCGTTTGTGGTGTTGTTCTGTGGCCACTCGCTGGCCTCATCGTCGTCGTCGGTTCGTCGATGGTGAATGCAGGCCGGCCCAGTACCTGCATGCTCGGTCGCTATCGCCTCCGGGTTTTCCAGCTGTGCATTGGTCCAGACTCTCTCCTCGAAAGCAAACGCGAATCCCCCCTCGTTAGTTAAAGGTTCATTAGTCTTAACCCCTCGTGGCGGTGGTGGCGAGCATCGTCGTCGCGACTCGTTGCCCTGGCAGTGTGGTCTAACCTCAAACGGCGCCGGGATAAAATAACGACGCGGAGTAACTGATTTTTTTGTATATCGTTAATTTATTTATGTTTTCCTTGTGAGGCCCAAATCAGCCTCACAGAGCACAAATTATATGTATCTTAGTTTTAAGTTAGTTTGTAAGTTTAACAAGCATGGACTCAGTGCGACTAGCCATGCTTGTTCTACCAGACCGGCGAACAGGAAATTTATTTTCCTCTACCAGATTACTTTGTAATTTTAAATACTCTGTAATGTAATGTATTTATTACTCTGGAATTAATAAATAAATAAATGTTCGTATGTTGTCAAGTTAACCAATTTTTTCCAAGGATTTTTTGACGGTTCGAGCCAAACCTTTAATGATTTCCTTATCATGGTATAGAATATAAACGCTTTTTTACTATTTTGGGTCACATTGATCAAAAGGCTTTGAAATAGCATATATTTAAAAAATTTCGAAAAATCGTTTTTTAGTTATAACTTGAAAAAAATTAGTTTTTTAACACTCCGTGTGCGCAATACGACTTTTTATGCTTGTCTTTTGAGCGCAAAACATGCAATTATCATACTTTTTCCACAGTGTGTGCGAAGTATTTTAAACGTGCGCGAAGTATTTTCAGCGGGTGCGAGTTAAAGAACTAAAAAAAAATACATTTTTTCTTTAAGATCAATTTCATCCAAGATAATCAAATGAAAACAACTTAACTTGACAAAAATCATCGATAGATCAGTCTTTCATAATTTGAAAAGAACTGATTTTCACTAAGTCTTAAAGTAAAACTTGTAGAATGTAATAAAACAAAAATTTTCTCTGTTAAACATTTTTTGCTAGGAGCGATTCAGTTCAAGATAACAATGGAGCCAGTTGTACAGATAGCAACAGAATGCGAGCGCGAAGCGCGAGCACTTATGATCGTCATAATAACATTCGAAGCTTTTAGAATGCTTAGCCTTTATTTTTCCATTTTTTTTACTAGCGCGCTCGATTGCTATAGGGGCAAACCATAATGTGCAAAGCACTAAGACTTAGTGGCGCGCTAACTGTAATTTACAAATACTATTTGTGGATCGGTTCCAGATTTACTTACTATTTTGAATATATTTTTAACAGGTGTTTAGTATCTATTTCTTTTAAGTTTTGCTTTATCCGATATTTCTTTAGAGTGTGATATTTAACATCCAATATTTATAATGGCATTGTATTTTAAAGTATTAAATAGAATATCTTTTTAAGTATATGAAAATATCCATATCAGACACTAGAACGTAACCAACCATTTTTAAACAAATATTAACTTATCAGATTTTAAAGAATCATTAAAAAACTTATATTTTAATAATATTCGAAAATACAAATAGAGTTAGACGTTAAACATTAAAATCTAAGAAACTATTCATTAACTAAAAATCAATATTTCAAATCAATGACACTATTATTTATCTACCAGTAGAGTCAAATCAGTATTTTAATTAGAATTTTAGAAAAAATAAATTTTAAATTAGGAAAATCGAAATATTTCTGAAAAAAAAAATGATTTACCATTTTCATAGTATCATTTATAAAAATATTTTTTTTTCTCAATAAATAATAAATTTAAATACTTGAAAATTTTGAATATCGATGCTAATAATTAACCAGTCTTAACCAGTGAAGACATTTGTATAATGAGTCATAGATATTATAAAATTATACTTTAGCTTAAAATAATGAAATTTTTTTAAATATCAAAAGAATGACGCAAGTTTTATAAAAAATAATGTCTGAAATTCAAAGATCTTTCAACGCATATTATAAATTTTGAAAATCTTAAATTATGTTTGAGTTATCATCCCACCAAAAAAACAATAAGATGCATTTTGAAATTTGAAAATAGGTTGATCCTTTCTCAAGATAGGATTAAGAAAATTCATCACTTCATTCTATAATATAAAATCTTTAAAAAAAAATTAAAAATTAAAAAACTTAAATGTCTTTAAAACTAATTTAAAAATAGACATCAATAGATAAATGCTTCTAAAAATATAAATATTTTAAGGTACAAAAATGTTATTTGAATGTAATTGATTTATAAAACATGCAAGTGCAGTAATGTATATATGCATTACAATAATATATTAGGAATCCTCAAAAGAAAACAGCTCACCTGAATTTTCAATCCATATTTGTTACGTTTTGATTTCTCTTTTTCTTTATATTTTTATGCTTTGACTTACTCCTAATTCATTTTTATACAAATTAAAGTTTCCTTTACTCTTTTCATTATAAAACATCCTCTCTCACTTCGAAGCCCGATGCATATGTACTGGTGCTTTTCTGACATTGAAGTGAGACAAAAACTTCAAGGCCACAAAAGTATCCTATTGCATGTTGCGCGTTCAGGAATGCATAGCGATAGCGCTTGCCGAATCCAATTCCTTGTCCCAAGCGCTGTTGCTGTGTTCGGGCCTATCCCACAAGAGAGAGAGAGAGAGACAGAGAGAGAGCTACTCAGCAGTTTTCGCCCTAGACGCCAAAATACGCGTCGACGAGGGCCGGGCCTCAGTCCTCAGTCCTCATTCAGAACTACAACCGAATAGACGTGCCGGTCTACGTCCACTGTTTTCTTTTTTTCATCTATATTCAGCGCGTTTAAATTGTAATATCCGAGTTAATTTCAACGAGAGCACCAGCTGTCTTTCTCTCTTGTCTCTCTTGTCTCCCATAAAAGAGTGTGCCACGCTTCTCATATATATATATAATATATATATATTATATATACAGGATGGATTAATTTCGGATAACAGGACATATACCAAAATAACGTATGAGTTAATGGAAATTTACTTTACAGCAATCTTTAAATATCTGCTTGAAATTTTGTAAAGTGCTAGATTATTACCCAAGGAAGTACAATGATGAATTTATTTTGCATTAATCCATGCATTCTTTATACTAGAATAAAAATAACCTAATGTCGGTACGGTAAGATTATCGCATCCTCTTATTAATTCAGTAGTCTTTAAAATCAATTTTTACTGGCGTAATGGGCTGGACAACCATCGTGCATGTAGACAATATTGCGCCGATGTGCGGGCATATTG
>UELU01099409.1:0-13044 GCA_900490025.1 Megastigmus dorsalis
ATCCGCTACCTTTATTTCGATATTTTTAAAAATTATGAAATGTAAAACAGTAATAAATTCTATATTTAGAAAACTTTACAAATCTGATCTCTGATTCGTATTCACTGACTAAAAAAAATTCGTGCAGAAAAATTAGGCAGTGACCAAAGGAACCCCCTAAAATAAAATTTGGGCAGAATCGACTGATTATTGTAAATTGTTCGCCATTTTGTATCCGCCATTTTGTAGTGTCCATCTTTATTTTGAGAATTTTCTAAATCTGACCTCGGATTCGTATTGAGCGACCAAAAAAACCCCTGTAGAACGAAATTTGGCCAGAATCTGTTGATTTTTAAAAATTTCGTCCGCCATATTGGATCCACCATTTTGTATTTTTGAAATCTGAACTCAGATTTGTAATCAGCGACCACAAAAACGTATGTATACAAATTTTTATAGAAATCTATGATGAAATGACTGTTATTTTCCCAAAATATCATTTAGCTCTAATTTTTACAGGTTTGAGCCGCCATTTTGAAAACTGCCATCTTGAATTAATGAATGCCACCATGTACACTTTATTTGAAATTGTCCATGGATACTTTTTATGAACTTTTCTACCATATTCGACACTGATTTCGGAGTTAAAATATTGATTTTATGAAAAAATATTTAACAAAAATCACGATTTTCCACTGAAAAAGCAAACATAACCTATGAAAATCAGTTTGTAATCAAAAACTAATCGCGTATTTCGGAAGTTCAGAAAATTTGCGATCGAAATCGACTTGTCCAAAATTTTTTGCAGATCATTTCACCTGTCTTTATAGTAATTGAAAAACACCAAAAAAATTTGTCCGTTTGGGCCTTAACGGGTTAAAGTAACTGGCGTCCCTTCTAACAACAGAGTCGAATTTGAAAACTTAACCGAAAAACTACTAAATGTACTCAAACTTCGTCCTTTATGTAGTGATGTTTTAGAAGTACGTGAGCTTGTACCTAAAAACTTTCGCGGTAACTCGTCTGCTAATATGAATACCAATGCTCCTGCTCCGCCTAAATGTTTATCGTTTATAATTATATTAAAATCTGCACGTATAAGCCAACATGTATTAAAAATCAAGCGTCAATATGGCATTGTCACGTATAGCGACTTAGTGGAGGGCGAGCATGATACTGTTATTTTCGTATATGAAATGGTGCCTCCACTGATAAATGAATTGCGACTTATGGCTAAAGAGAAAGCAAACAACTTGGGCTATAAGCATGTTTGGCCTTCCTGACACCTCAGTCCCGATTATTATTTCTACTGAATATGACTTGAATAATATAATTTGAAATGAGGTAGAGCCATGTACCATCAGAAGCCTGCTAACAAAAAATAGCTCGCGGTTCGCGCATGTTAATGTCAATTCTATTCGAGATCATTTCAATGATGTTAATTATTTGCTATTAAATAAAGAGATTGATATTCTTGTAATTTCTGATTCATAGTTGACACCTGATGTTACGAACGATTCGGTTACTATAAATTCATATAGCCTAGTAAGAAACGATCGTGGTCTTAAAGTTTTGGATAAGAGCAAAGCAAAAAATAGAACGTATATACAAGGTGGTGGAATCTTGATCTATATTAAATCTGGTATTCTATTTAAAGTTCTCGAAAAATCTAACATCAAGAATATCAACGAGACTGAATTTATTATAGTGGAATTAATCTTTGCAAATGACCAACGTGTTTTGCTTGCTGCTGTCTATCGTAGACCGAAAGGCATTGTTCTTAATTCGTGCTTTCAACTAATGGATAAATATGCACATTTGTATTCAAAAAGAGTCATTCTCGGAGACTTAAATTCGGATCTCGTCTGCCCTCAGCAAGCTGATCATTATTTTTATACGGAATCTCTTTTGAACCTTGTAAATGATTTTGGATACTCTATTGTACCATGATTCTTTAGATAAAGTTGTTAATGTTGACAAGTCAATTACTCGCTTATCGGCTATCATGATAGTCTAATTATCGATTATTTATTAAAAGAATATACCGTAAATGTTCCTAAATTAAGCTCTAGAAATTTCGTTAATTTTAATCCTAGTCTCTTTAAAGCGGAACTAGCGTCTCGATTAAATGATTCTGCTTTTTATAGTTGTAATAATATAAATCCTAATTGACAACTGTCTACTTTTCAAAATATCGCACTTGAATTACTCGATCTTCATGCACCTCTAGCTGAGCGAAGCGTATCTAAAGTATCAGCTCCTTGGTTCAACAAATTATTACGAAAACGTTGTAACGAGCGTGACAAACTTTACAATAAGGCTAAAAGTTAGGTAATTCTACGTTATTCTCTAGATATAAAGTTAAGCGAAAACAAATCAAAAATGAAATACGTCTAGCTCGTGAAAAATTCTTCACGAATAAATTAAACTCCGCTAATGACGCTAAAAAAAATTGTCGATACTTGAGAGAGTAGGCGCTGTCGGTAATCGTTCCGATTCTCCTTTAGAGAGCATCTCAGCTAATGACTTGAAAGTATTTTTTGCTTCAGTCTCATCGGCTCATCCCTTGTGTTCAACTACAGAACTTACAAGTATACTTGAAATGCCCTTACGAACTGATATTCCCATATTCGATGTTGCTCCTCTTTCCAGCTTACAAGTTCTTCAAACAGCTACTCAATCGCTTTCAAAATTTAAAGGACGTAGTGTTGATAATCTTGCCATTAACTATTTCCGTGAATTGCTTGGTTTCACATCTAATTGTTTGTCTAATATTTTTAATACTTCTCTTTCAACTAGCATCTACCCTGATAATTGGAAAAAGGCTATTATTGTCCCTCTAAAAGAATGCCCAACTATAAATTCACCTTCAGATACTAGACCCATTGCCAATTTAGCACATTTCGCAAAAATTTTTGATAAACTCGTCACCCAGCAACTTTATGATTTTTTGGAGCAGCATAATCTATTGTCACCTACCCAATCAGGATTCAGAAAACATTATAGTACACAATCTGCACTAATCAAAATCACTGAGGATATTCGAAAGGGGATTGACAATCAGATGGTTACTATATTGTTGCTTTTTACTTTCGAAAAGCTTTTGATTCTGTAGATCACTTTACCTTATTGCGTATTATGCGTGAGAAAAACTGTTCAGACAAATTTATACAGTGGTTTTACTCCTACTTGTCTGGAATATCCCAAGCTGTTATCGATCTCAAAGAATCTTTGACCGATTTCATTAAACTTTCCTCTGGCATACCACAGTGCTCTAATCCCGGCCCAATCGCATTTTTAATACTTATAAACAGGATCGTCGATTGCCTTAAGCACTGTTTCGAATCGTGCATGCTTTTTGCAGATGATTTTCAAATCTATCTTCAATGCAAATGTGCTGATATATCTACTACAATTGCAAAACTTAATGAGGAAGCTAACAATGTGTATCAATGGTCTTTAAAAAATAAATTACCCCTTAATTTTACAAAAATAGTAGCAATCAACTTTGGCTCCGATCAGATGTTGATGAGAATCGACATTGCTACTATCCCACCCATCATCATAAATAGACATAGCATTAAATATGTTAACTCCGACAAAAACCTTGTAAAAAATCTTGGCGTCATAATGACACCTAATCTTACTTGGAACTCTCACATATCTAGTATTATCTCCAGAGTCCATTGTGTCCTTAAGCGATTGAGATTTCGAGCATATTTTCTGTCGCATAATATTAAAAAATTACTTGTTTCCACACTTATATTTCCTATTTTAGACTATTGTTGTCTGGCATTCTGCGACTTAACTGCCTATCTCGATTTAAAGATGCAAAGACTTCTGAATCACACGGTTCGTTTCATATTCCATTTGCGAAAGGATGCTGCTCTCGAACCATATTATTCTAAATTATAATGGCTTTCTATCTCGGATAGGCGCAAGTATTTTATGGCCATTGCTACCTATAAGATAATTATTGAAAATAAACCTTCTTATCTTATTTCTCTTTTCCGAAGTTAAGTTCAGATATAAAGCGGTCTCAACGACCAGGTACAGTTATAGTTTCCTCTTCTTTTGATTTACCAACACCTGCTATTCATACTTACAATATCTCATTTGGAATGTAAGCAATGCGATTATGGGATGTGCTTCCTTGCACTCTAAAATTACGTCCTACTATCGATGCGTTTAAAAATGCTATATTTAACTATCTGTTAAATCAAGGTAGTGATATTGCGGTTGATTAAGTTATATTTAGTATTATAATTAAATTTACTTTCATCATTACATTTTATTTTAGTTATAAATATTATATAATACCTTATAAATATAATACCTTTGTTATTTTTGTATAAAATTGCGACGCAGATCTGATTATTATTTCATATTTGCGATATTGATTGCATTATCATATTTTGTAACTTATTGTACCTATTATGTATACAGGTTCTATTGTTAATTCGAATTTTTTTTTACAATTCTTTGTTTAATTTTAAAGTGTATTGGCAAATCATATGTATGGCGATATACGGTCCAATGTGACCATGTCGAAGATAAACATGATTAAATCAAAATCTCTCTCTTTCTCTCTCTCTTTCCATATTTCTCGCTCGCTATCATTTAATAAATTAGTTGATGGACATACCGCTTTGAATAGTATAAACTCGATATTTCAATAGTAATTTTTATACCATGGTCGCGATATAAGAATTAGAGAGGGGTTGCTGCATCCAAAGGTCATTGAATGCCATCAGAATGCTATGAAATCAAGTTAAAATATGAGAATCGACGCCCGACTTGAATACATTACTTTTTGTTACAGTGTGATAAAAAGTTTTATTATAGGCATCGCTCAATGTTTTCAAGATGAACTTCATAAAGAAAGAAGAATTTTTACGTCAATGGACACAAATATGTAGGCCCGGTGATTGTAATCATTGCGCACCAGAATCGGGAATGCCTCGCTAGCTGCTAAAAATCACAACAGTGTTAAAAATTTCAATGCATTATTTTTTCATGCAGGGCATAAAATAGAATTTTATGTTTAAAAAATGAAGCCTAAAATTAAATTTTCCGCTTACTGAATTGATAATAATTTTAATTATTGATTCACAGCGACAATTTAAGTAGTCAAGTTTCATGGAATGCATTATCCTTTTATCTGAGATACTAAAACATTGTGAATTAAATTAATTTCTAAAATATTGATTTTCGGTGTGTACGAATTGGTTTTTGTTATTTTTTCTCGATATTTCAGATAATTTTATAAATTACACTATTTTTCAGCGAAATAATACTAAATTAAATTATTAATGTGATGTGCAACATAAGAATTATTATCAGTTTTTTACTTACTTAATAATAAGTCAAAAGAATCAGTATCTGATTTTGCGCTAGATGTTACTTAATTAAAAATAAGGAATTGACTATGAACTTTCAACAATGCAGTCGACCTGCCGAATTTTTTTCGCAGAAGCCGCAACAGTCGATCGACGGCGCGAGGCGAGAGACGGCGCAGCGGCGGCCGCTGCTCGGCCGGCGGAAAGATACTCGGCGGGCCGCCCTACTCTGCCCGCCAGTTGCTTCACCAGCCGCTGTAGCTCTCTCCTGATTGACCCGCTGGACTAATTTTCAATCGATGATTACTCAATGAGTAATGATCGCATCAAAAAATTTTATAATGATTTTCTCCTTTGAATTTTCTACTCTATCCGATGCCGTAGAGCCTATTATTCAGTAAGTATACACCCTGTATATTGAGACCAGCTCTTCCTTCTGTCTCTTTTTCCTCAATGTCTACTACGAATCCATCTTTCATCAAATCTGCTCCTATTCCTAGCCTGTTTTTCACTTGTCTATAGGATATATGAGTCTGATCAAGGCCTACAACGGCACGAAAAAGAAACATATAAGCGTAAGGCAAATCACGATGCTCTAGACTACTTCCTATATGGATTAAGAGATCCACCAGAGTATGGAGTAGCCCATTTGAGACCAGACTGTCTTCGCGCTGTGATATCAGCGGCAGTAGCATTAGGACACAAGACAGGAAATCGAGGGAATGAGGCACCGACGCTTTTCCAGAACATATACGGAATGCCTGGAAGTACTTCATGACCATTACATGGACCGATTATTCAGAATCCAGTTACTCCAAGCATAGCACAGGTGAAATACCAACAGTCGACGCCATACAATACCGGTATACCCGACTGGAGCAAGGAAGACGCTTTTGTGGAGAGAATAACAGCGCGACTAGCCACCCAAAACGAGTACGAGAACGTCGGAGTCCGTGCAGCGACGGCAGCGGAAGCTTGCAGTTATTGCCATGGGTCGGACCGATTGCAGACGAAAACCGTATCATACGCTATTTTGCCCCTACTGTCACACAAAAGGACACACGTATGATAAGTGTTTCCATTTAGAAAATAAAATCAAAAAAGGTGAAATATCCCTTCCACCGCGGTATAATCAAAGTGCAGGACAAACCAACTACACCAACGAAAGGGTCTTTAGAAACCAGTCACGACCAGGATATAATAATAATTGGGGAAGCAACGACAACCCAAGCAGCAGATACAACAATAATGGCAATAATTATGTTGCTTATGATAACTGTGACGAGAGATTCTTTCTGTCCATGTGGATTCTGTTTCGCCCGGCTTTCCGGAAACTTAATCCGGAAAGGTTTTTGTGATGAGCTTATTCACGGTACGTCGAGTGGTTCTAACTGTGTTGCGCGATGATCGGTCAGTCGTTCCTCGTTCAGATTGTGCTTGATTGGAGGTGGTGGAGGTGGTAAAAATCGCCTCGTGCGATTTTTCGTATATTCGGCATTTTGACTGTTGCCGAGTGAAAAAGTGCTGCGTCTGCTGACGTTTTCATTTTATGGGGCGGTCAGCTACGAGTTGTACTTCTTTGAAATGCACTTTATCGGAGTTGCACTTTATTGAAATATAATATTTGCGCGCCAATGAATAAAATAATAGGACAGCTCGGTGTCCTATGTAACGCGCGCAAATGAGAGCTCGACGGTTTCGCAGTGAAAACAAAATAAGAAAAGATGCTGATACAAAAAGATGTTTTGGTTTGGGTACGGCACTTGTAATGTTGCATTGATATCATGTAATCTGAAAACTATGTCTAGTACTTTTATGTAGTAATATGTTGATTGATATTTCCCATGCAACATAACGAGGTGGTACGGAAGCCTACAAGGGTTGTTATTTGCTTAAAAATATACAAAAAGGACGCACGCTGTACAAAATTTATATGTTAAACAGGGTTGACTTCTAATATTACTTTCGTTGCTTATAATATTCTATGATTGGATACATTGGCAAAGCAAAGATCGCTAAATTAACAATTTGTGCAAGATACGTATATGATTACAAAATGATATAAAAATTTTTTTTTCTATGATTGAAGTAACTGATTTATATAACGAATGTGCAATAAAAAAAATAATTTTGACAAAAATCCGCATAAGATTGTTTCGCAAAAAGAAAATATAAGTTTTTAAAAATTGATTGAGACAAGAATTCGCATACAATATGATTTAGACAAAATTTCGCATAAAATTGATTTAGACAAGAATTCGCATATACATGTAAGAATACAAAATTTGATTTAGCTAACAATTTCTCATAAGCAAGGTATATTACAAAGATTTACATAATTTTTAATCGTATAACATTCTTTTGACAATAAATAAAGATCTTAGTGTGTCCGTTCCGATGATTATGGTTGATGCCATGACCATAAAAGTTCCGTATGGTGTCTTTGTATTCTTTCCGTGTGTGCGTAATCATCTTCTTGGCGTGGTGTATAAAGCACCGGGAGTCCTAGGATTCTGATTTCTTTTAAGCTAGGTAGTAGATTGGTCAGGTTTTGAACTTTTGGATGATTTTGGTTGAGCCTTCCCTTCTGTTGTGCTAGTTGTATTTGTATATTTTCGATAGTTTGTATTTCGCTTGCTGCCGGTTTTTGTTGCTTTTTCTCTGAAAACAATCTTTTCTTGATTAGAGTAAGGGTACCCCCCACTAATAATAATTTCCACAAAATAGCACAAACGATTACTACTGTTATGAATGATCCACCAAATATAGTTATTTGCTTTTGAAAAATTTCGAAGTTTTTGCTGACGTTTTTGTACTCGCCAATTGCTTTCGCTTTCTCCACTATCTCTCGAAAACTTGTCTCTGTTTTTAATGGATTATTTTGATCGTTATGCTGTCCTTTTGTAGCGTAAATTTGATTCTGTTTTATTGCGCCCGTTATATATTGTGTGTAAACGTCTTTGTCTGTCTCGTTTTTTAATATGTTTTCGATATTAAGCTCATATTCTGAAAATGTTGTAACTGATACTTCTGTTTTTATTGCGCGAGATGCCGTTAATCTGGCGTTTGCAGTGTGCACGGTGCACCTTGAGCTTAACCATAATATGCCTATCCCGTTTATTTCTAACGAAATCTGTTCTGCTCTGTGGCATTGTATAAGTATTTGCACTTTTTGTATTGTGGAAAAAATCTATGAGTTTGTGTAACCTCATCCAGTATGTGTCATTAATAATTTTGTTAATTTAGCGTTACAATCTGAAAAATTTGTTATGTTTTCTTTTATAAGGATTTTTAATTCGCAAGTTGCGTGTTTTTGGATTTCTCTTATTAGCTCGGTTTCCTTACAGACTTTAAGGTCGTCTCATTTTTTACATTTATTTATTGCGCCTAATGTGATAGACATATACGTGTTATAGTCGTTAACTGCTATGTAGGATGATTCTGGCCATAAATATGCGAATGTATTAGTTGTATTTAACATGCTTTGTTTAATTGATATTGGTGAAATTTTACATAATTTATATGTTTGGAAATCTAGTAGCGGTATAGAGATGTAGTAAATTAGCTGGAAGTTTATAAATAAAATTGATTAATCTGATATTTTTATTATTTCTAAGATGGTTGTATTTTTGTTTATGTTTGGGAAAATTGTGACTTGAACGGTTTGCTTAACTAAATTTTTTGAATTTTTTAATAAATTAGGTGAAATAAAACGCGGATGTATGGCTAAAATGTTTACCGATGTGTCGATTAGTTTTCGCTCTAGATTAGATAGATTTTGTGATAATTTACTATAATTTTCTTAATATTTATAATTTGTTTATGTATTTGATTAAATTCTGTTTCTACTAATTCCGTCTGATTCGCTAATAAATTTGCGACTTCGCGCGTATCGTTATTTGTTATTTCGATTAAGGTTTTTAATTTTGCTTCGGATTCCTCGCTAAGGTCCCGAATAAATGTCTCGAGATTTTCCCGACAAAGGGCAGAAGTGATCTCCGTTTGCGGGTTGCGCTTTCATTGTTATGTCCTTGTAATAGTTCTGTTATGCGTTCAGTGTCTTGTATTGTGGATATTATTTGTTTATAAACAGTTTTCATCTGTTCATTGTGTACACATATTTCATTTAACGGGGCACATCTGTGCATGATTTCTCGCCATACGGTTATAAGGTTATTTCCTCGCGAAAAATGCGGTTCCAAATCTACACGTTGGACGATTTTCCAATCCGTATTTGTTGTTGCGAGTGGCACGATTTCCTCGATTTTCAGCCCGGGATTGTGAGGAATTAACTGTACGAATTTATTCTCATACAATTCCCTTGCGTACGTCGTCCTACAAGGATTTTATTTTGTGATAAATTTTAGTGAAATTATTTTTATAAATATATATATTTGTTAATATTTTTATTTCCATATTCTTCCTAACACCTGCATATACTATATTTCATGAAAATGTTTAATAATTTGTGATTTGTCCAAGCTTAAATGTTACTTAGATATTGTAAAATAGTCTCTTGCGCTTGTTTCGCCTCATAAGGTAAATATGAAAATATTATTGATTTTAAATGCGTTGATTGTGGCGAGATAGCGAAAAAATATAGTGAATTATTATGTGAGCTATTTGTTACTCTTTTGTTTTCTTTTTCTATATATTTTTTGTTTTTTCTAAGTCCATTTTTATTATGTGCTCGTGACGTGTATTATATAAATGCACGTAATGTCATTCAAGTATACCCTTGCGGTATGCATACTTCCCATATTGTCCATTGAACCTTTTTGATTTATTATATTTATTTCTAAAGGGAAAAGGGATTTACTTTGTGAAATTACACATGTGGCTTTTGTCGATTAGTTATGGTCCTTATCTGATCTTTTTAATTTCCTGTGTAATGGTAATATGTACGCTTAAATAGCGTTGCCAAATGTATTGGCGTGTGCTCCTCATTTTGAGAGCAAATGCAATTTCAGTAATACAAATGCCGCAACTAAAGCAGAAGGTCGTAAGATTCCTGTCTATACGGTGCTTGGAGTATTGTACTCACGCCGGCACCGTAAGGAAACGTTTATACGTTTTTCTTTACCTTACCCTTTTCTTTAGTCATATTCAATTCATGACTGTTTCATTTATTCATCTTTCACTGTCGAAAGGAATATTTTTGGTGGAGTGTATTATTATACTTTCCTACCTTTTTACACATTTATTTTCCTCAAAGACGGGATAAGGGAAAAATTTATTTTTTATAATGTAATAATATTATTCTTTTTCACTGTTAAAAGTCATTGTATTCCGTTTCTCTTGTATATTTCTATTTTATCTTTCTTCTTTTTTTTTGAATATTCCTTGGTAAGCTGCATAATATTTACCTTCTGTAGATACCTTCTGTACACTATGTGTGCTCAAGGGACATTGTTATATTGTATAAATTATTTTTCTATATAATCTCTGTATATAAAAATATTTGCACACAATAAATGAATTTTTTTTAAAATGCTAGTTCTATACTAGGATTGAATGTTTAATATTGTACTTCAGTATATTGATTATCCTTTGCATGGCCGCTAGTAGAAATAATAATTTATTTATTGTTTAAGGGGGGTATACACCTATGTTCATTCACCTAAAACAAAAAAATTCTAATAATTAGTAAAATTTTCACACAATATTCTAAAAGTATATTGGATTCCTGACAAAATGAGCTCTAATAGAAGCCTTTATGCCCATTTTATTTTATGTTGTGTCAGTTTCAAAAATTTGGCTTTGGCGTAACCTACAGATCCAACCGATTGATCAATTTAGATGTAATTGGTCTTAAATTGTTTGTAATTGATGTCATTATGGTGTGAAGAGTTGTATAAATTAAAATGTTTTGAACTCATTTTATTATTTAATCAAAAACTGCATAAATTCATAAAATTTCTTCAATTTTATGAATTTATGCAGTTTTTGAACTCATTTTATTATTTAATCAAAACATTTTAATTTATACAACTCTTCACACCATAATGACATCAATTACAAACAATTTAAGGGGATGTCGGAGCAATAAACGTATTTCTTTATTCGATTATATCTTTTTCTATTAATGGTAAAAATGAATTCCGAGAGTTACTTGCTCTAGTTCTCAATATAATAAATCGTTTTGTGTAATTTCATGTGGTTATGGTTTATTGTTTTTACAAAAACTTGGAACTAGTAAGAGGTGTTTCTTCATTGAAAGTTAACCTTAAAATTATGGATATGCCTATTGTTGCGTGTAACTTTTTTTATTTAGAATTTTAAGAAATATTAAGAGTTAGGTACCCTAGTGCTAACTATATGCAATATGAGGTTTATTGAACTTATCGTTTTTCCAAAAACTTGGAACTACGAACTATTGAAGAGAGGCGATGCTCCGACATCCTCTTAAGACTAATTACATCAAAATTGATCAATCGGTTGGATTTGTAGGTTACGCCAAACTTCAAAATTTCATGTTTTCCAGAAAACAACTTTAAAGTTGAACGTACCTTATCATGAATATATCTTCATTATTCTTCTTAATCACAAAAAAAATAAAATTTATGCAGTTTTTCACACTACAATGACATCAATTGCAAATAATTGAAGACCAATCCCATCAAAATTTATCAAGCCATTGGACTTGTAAGTTACGCAAACAAACAAACATAAAAACATACTTCTACAAGCAGTTGTCTATAGCAGCAGACCAGTTTTTATAAAAATTACATCTATTTCTCTCTTGAAACGTTGTCTTGGTGGGTAAACACAGAACTCTAACAAGTCTTCTTACAACATTATGTGGAAAATCCGTCCAAAACCATTTTTGTGGGACTTGACTCGTTGAAGTTGGGAGCAAATGTTCTCGAGTCAGTCTCCTTGGTCTTCTTGCCTGCAGAGAATTGGCAAGCATCTTCTGCTGAGCATGAAATAATCTTTCATCATCACTGGTTTGCACCCAACGGATACAAGAATGTACAGGCATGATTCTGAATTCTTTCATAATTTTCAAAAAACTATTACGTCCAGCATTAAATATTGTAACATCAATATTTATACCAATTTTTAATACATTCAATCCACTAAAAGAAGTTTTTGGAAGAAGCTTCCAAACAGAGTAATTAAAACTTTAATTGCTATTTTCGTTATAACTCTTTTTATAAATAAATAGATGAAAGTTTATCTATTTATTCACTCACGAACGCACGAACGCACGAACTCACTTTTAATCTACGATTAAAATTGGAGTTTAATTAAAAAAAAGGAAATATTTATACCTATGAGTGTTAACCTCAAACTAGTTATCAAAGTGTCAACTACATGAAAAATTGCATGCATCTAAACGTATAATATGCATACAAGATACCTAGAAGCAGCCATTGTAATTTATATTGAAATTAACCGCTATTTTATTGAATATATGCGAACACGGAACAGATTATAAGGAATAAATACGACACATCTATAAGCATGTCCATGGCCTTTATACTTTGGACAAATATATTTTTCACGAATGTCGAATATAGTTAATGCTTGAAGTGCATTTAAATCTAATATACACTATAGTCTTGCTCGTTGCACCAGCAACTTGAATTTAGCACAAACTACATATACTACTATATACAAAATAGATGCAGTGACCATTGTAATTATTAAATTTATTTCTTTTTAGGATTTCTTTATCCATCTCTTTTGCTTGTTCATGTCTTATGTATAAAATACATAC
>UELU01099412.1:0-11090 GCA_900490025.1 Megastigmus dorsalis
CACACACACACACACACACACACACACACACACACAGACACACAAATTTCTTTCTATTGCTATTTCTCGAATCTTAGAGTGCCGGGGAAAGCAAAAAAATCTCGCTGTTTCTCAAGTCGTAAGACGTTGGGGAAAGCGAAGTTCTGATTGCTGTTTTTCGGACTAATAGGTGCCGAAGAAAGCAGGGAACAATCACCCTCACACATCCCGATAGAACGATTTGTAAACAGTCCCGAGCTATTAGACGCAAGTCTAGGCTCAAAAATATTTATAACATTTGTGCATCATCTGTCGACGTCACAGAAGTAACAGTCGAAGTAAATAAACTAAGTAAGTGGAATCGAGAAAGAGTGCGCACAAGGCGGCTCTCGCCAAATAAAGATTAAAAGTATCGTACAAAAAATATAAATTGTAACTGAAACAAAAATTTTCGTTCAAATTACGATTTACTCGGTACAAATTTCAGGATTGTTGGGAAGTATACATTGTAATGTGGACGGAAAAATTCAGAATTGTTGAAAAGTGTATAATAAGTGAATTTTTATTTGTTCATGTGCGTTTACTCAGCTCCACCTTTTCAGCAGAACCTGCAGTAGTAGAGACAATGGCAGCAAATAATTAAAAATAAATAGGTAATTCATAGAATATAATTTTGTTTCATCTAAACTATCCGCGATTTTATATTGTAGTATAATTATTCTATTGGCGTACTCCAACACTGACTATTCGACGAGAGTCTAAATCAAAATAGGAGGGAATTTAAAATAAATAGTTCGTTATAATAAAAATACGTACAAATCTTACAATAACGTATAAATAGCCACTTTGTTAGGTTATGTTAAGAGTCATTGTATTGGTGTTTATTTGCAAGTAATCAAAAATATTTTGTATGTTGATACCAACCCCCTTAAAAGCGTGGTGTCCGCTGAGGAAATACGTCTGTCTCGTGCTGGCTTCAGTCCAAACCGCGGGTTTGATGCAATGCGGCCGCCCGTTGACACAAGATCATACACTTACCCATTTTATAACGGAGTATTTGGAAAGTGAATTATAAGAAATAATTATCTGTAAAAGTTTGAAGTGAACTAACAGTAGTAAAATAATACATATACAATATGTTAATTTTTCATATTTAACTTTATTTTAACTTTGTTCTCCGAATTTTATAGAATATCTCTCTATATTATAGAAAAAATTCATCACCGACCCGCCACGGCCACGGTGTAAGGAATTTGTATTATAGTGGCTATACTTTTCACTGTATATAGCCGTAGTAATATAGCTATGTTTTTATTATAGAAGTTACCCAGTATACAGCATAACACAGAATATGTGTACAGAAATGGGCACGAACTTTTTACCGCGATTCAGGGTATGATAAATGAAATAGGAGTATGGCATTGTTAAGTTCAGAAGCAGTTCTTTCTCATGGTATTTTTATTTTTTACGTAGGATAAGCAGTTTTTTTTAAAGTAAAGTCAAAAAACTGAAAAATTCTGAAATTTTTTCGAAAATACTCACAAGTATTTTTATCAAGTAATATTTAAACATACACCGAAAACCACATAAATTGCTTTAAAGGCTCTAGCGGAAAAAGTATGTATAAAGTTCCCTTGCTCGAATTTTTGTCAGACATTTTTTATGATTATCGTGAAGAAAAAATATAAGAATCGTGCAAGTTTCAATTAACAACTCCATAAAGCACTTACTAAAGGTAAAAAGCGTGTTTTTTTTCTAATTTTTTTTATATATCTCATCGTGGATCTAACCGATTTTCCCGATTCTGGTTGAAGATGAAAGATGTTTTTTTTTACAATCTAAATAAAAATTTTTTAGATACTTTTGGCGTAAATTTTGAATTTTTTCAGCCCTTCAAAATTTTCAAATTGCCCTTAAAAATCAGTCTTATGAGGTTCCAGGGTAGAAAAAATTTTAGAATACAATTTAAATCTATTATTTTTGTCGTCTGTAGTAGCATTATTGGAAGTACAAATTGAATAAATTATTTTTGTCGTAGGATATAGCACCGTTAACAAAACTATTTACATTTTATTTGGTATTTGCGATATCTGATAGAATACGCGGAATATTATAATTAATAGAGAATATTATCAGATTACTAAAGCCATGTATTTAGATTTCTGTCATATTTTTAGCGATTAATATTTTAAACCTTTATTTGTTCAATACTTTAGGAGTCACAAGTATGAAACTTTGTGTTATGAGTACTAGGTGGAGAATTCAGTCGTCCTCGACGATCTCGAGTATAGTGTGACAACCATGGAGCCCAGGTAATTTGCATCATAGCTTTTAGAATCTACGTGTGGACTTTGGATGTAATAGACGTCTAAGTGCATAGGGCAGCCGATGATGCTGTCCAGGTAACACTCACCATAGGTTTTTGCGACTAGGTGGAGAATTTGGTCGTACTCGACGTCTCGCTATAAATGATGCCCTACGATGTTATCCAGGTAATTCGCTTCATAGCATTTTGTGCCTAGGTGGAGAATCCGGTTGTATTCGACGACTGAGTGTAAATTGTACAGTACGATGGTGTCCAGAAAATTCGCTTTATAGTTTTCTGTGTCTGGATGAGGAATTCGGTCGCACTCGATGACCAGGATCCTATGTCTCAACATAGGATCTCGGTGATGGTTTTTTACATCTAGGTGGAGAATTTGACCTTGTTCAAAGTCTGGCTGTAAGTTGTGCCTGGCAATCGTGTTCAGGTAATTCCCTGCATAGTTTTGTGGTTCCAGGTAAAGAATTTGATGGTACTCGACGACTAAATGTATACGACAGCCGATGATGGTATCCAGGTAACTCACATCATAGTTTTCTACGTCTTATTGGGAAATTTTGTCGTACTCGAAGTCTGGGTATATAGAGTCTCCGATGATTGTGTCGATGTCATTCGCTTTATATTTTTTTTGTCTCACAGAAGTTTTAAGACCCAGTGTGACTCAGACTTTTCAGAGCTAAGTTGGAAAAGAGACTCAAGACAGGTATTGATAAACGTTCTTTTATTATCATAGTGAGAAGTCAACCTATCTCATGCATGGTTGTAACTGAGTATTTACCTGAGAAGTGAGGTCAATTTATTGGAGGTGGCTTTCGTCCTGTTGATCTCGGTGGATGCGTATCGTTAAGTTGTTCAGTTGATGTATTTACTGTTAGTTGCAACTCATTCAAGACATCTAGAAATTTTACTTTTACTTTAAAATAACATCTTCGGTTTCCCTTATATAATAACACCGTGCTGCAAATACGGAAGCGTTGCAGTCGGGACTGGTTTGGAAGCTAAAATTTCCTCATGCCTGTTCTCTATAAAATCTATCTTTTCTCTAATGCGATCAGACGCGTTTTGATGATGATAATTGATTTATATATATACATATTTTTGTCGAAAATGAATAAGTAATACAGTTTTAATAATTAAAAATATTTCTATATGTTATTACAATCGCGCGATTATTTTCAATAGGGGATTGTAAGCTATTAAATAAGTATTTAAAGTGGGTTTAGTATAAAATAAATATTTTATCTATTATACTTAATCATAAAGATATAATCTAAAATCAAAGATGTGAATACAACCGTTACAATTACTTTTTCTAGTGGAGTTATACATGTCTAAAATTTACGACGATTCTATTATTAAACGTATTAGGCTATCCTTGACAAAATGAAGTTCGTGAACTCGTAAGTATTTTCTTAACCCACTCAATAACTGTGTAGAGTCTGAGGATTTCAGCATCCACAGTACGTTCAACGAAATTTGCATCTTCCATGGAATCACCTGCATTACTTAAACTTAGTCTTGGACCATCAGCCGAAAACTTCTTTAAAGCTTCAGTAAGAGTTAAGAAGTTTCCATCGGACTTTGTTATCTTAACTAATGGTGGATTCTTGCAAATCTATATATCATTTCCCAATTTTTTCTACTATACTATAAACGAAATGAATTAAGCGCTATTAGCTTTTACAAATACAATTGATCCATTTGTAGATGAATCTTGACTAGTAATTTTATAGGCATTGTTTATTTTGGGCTCTATGGCTTTAGCTAGAGCTTTTATATATTTTTATGTAGTTGATAAGAACTTTCCAAATCCAAATCTAAACTTTATTTTGAAATTGTACTGTTACAGAGTTAGCTGGTATAAGTCTTGTACCCTGATGAATCAATTGATAAAATGCATGTTGACCATTTGTTCCAGATTCTCTCCAAACAATATGTTCTTTAACAATCCATAATTAAATGTAATTTCAAATAGAAAACAAAATAAATACACTTACCTTTTCTACTGATCAGCACTGTCCCTAGATCTTGTTACAGATTTTCCATTACTTTTCATGTCACCTTGTTGGAAACAATGTGTAAATCTATGAAGATATTGATTGTTGGGCAGCAGAGCATTAGTTTCTGCATTATATAAATTATGATACTAAATTCCCAATAAAGCAATAATCACTGAGGCCTAAGAAAATTATGTTATATAGTAATTTAAAATAAATTGTAATTTATAATATTTACTAACATTTTTATCTAATGGAACGGATCTAGAGTGTTGATCTTTGTAAAACGCTTCATCTAAAAGTATTTTACGCACAAGGAATATCGTCCTCTAACTCAATCCTAAATGCTGATCCATAGCGACATTAACCATCATTATCTTTTCAACTTAACTGTAAATTTATATTCTTTTTCTTTTTTTTTTATTTAACGTCGCTCTATTTATGCTCCCACTTGGTGTTAATCAGCGACGGAGGTATGCGATGTGTTTGTAAACAAAGCACATGAATTAATATTCAGTGGTACTCGTATCAATGGACTCGAACCCGGGTCCGCCGGACTGCGAGTCAATCGCTCTACCGAATGAGCCATCGTGGGCCTCAAATTTATATTCTATTTATATTACTATATTTGAACAAATTATAAAAAAATGTGAAAAAATATTTAAATTTACATGCTGAAAGAATTTTTAAGAATGATAAAAATTCATTCAATATTAAACACAATCTAAGAGATTAAAAAGTCATAAACGTAGGTACACTGAGAGAAGTATGGTAGAGCTGCTTTACTTGTAGTAGTGGCTCTGTGATATCATTTCTTTAGTATAGCAGCTGAGCCGTTTTTGGGAGCACTGCGTTCTCGTACGTAAGAGAGCTACGATATCTAAAGTAAGAGAATGTTGCATACCCGGAAAAAGTACATCAGCAGTTCCAACACCTGTATTCAATACATAATTCATACACTATTCTCAATGCCGTAGCTCAGAGCTCCCAAACGGCGGAGAGTTGTTATATACGCGCATGGAAACGCTGTGCTATGTTGTGGTAGCGCTACTCTCTCAATATTTTCTTAGGGTGATAATAACATTTGTAATAAGTTGGTATGCCTAATAAGTTTTACCTGATTTGTGAGCCAAAACTGCATTTACATCAGGCATCACATCTGTACCATGATTTAAAATTGGTGTATTGGCTATGTTAAACAGTGCAGTATTATGGACAGCTCTTCCTTCATAATATATTTTATTTTCTATATCATTTAACTTACTCGGCACATATTATTTATCATTTATAATACCAATTGGAACACAAAACTAAGGCCTTCATCACTAACACGATTTGTGGAATAATCGAGAATAATAAGTCCTCATTAAGAAGAAGGGTTGAAAAGGCATTAACTTTGGGAGAATAGGTATTCTTTCAATACAAAGAAAGGACGGCAGCCGCGATCACTGCAAGATAACTTAGAAAAAAAAGTGAAAATTAGTAAAAGACAACTGTTCAGAAGTTAGAGCATATTTTCCGGATGTTTACTATCGCAGATTCACTCTTACTGCGGATAAAACATTGGACTGCTACAGACTCGCGCATCACAATGTCTCTGTCGACGATGTATTGCATGGAATGATACACCACCTTGTATGCTTTTCCTTCGTATTTGTTCGCACTTTCTAGCTGTGCAGATGCACTTCAACTATAGCTGACTATTTATACGCCTGCTGTGCTGTTGCATGATGGGTGCAAGCACATGTGCGTACTAGCTTCGCGTCGCACGATATTCAAGCTTTGTTTTCTTTGTCTCGCATGGATAGTGTCGCTAAGAGATCAGCAGGGATAGAATTATTTAAAATAATTTTGTTGTTTTCAAGCAAAGGTTATTTGAAAACAGTGGAAAGCCTTTACAGGCTAACACATTGAAGATATAGTCAATTTTGGAATTGGAGGTACTGATCTGGTAATCTTATTTTTTTACTTATAATTTAAATTTTCATTATAATTTAATAAAATAATGAACAAAATTTATTTAAGTGGCTTTTTAACCCTTTGAGCTTTCCAGTCAAATCCAGTCTGAGGTAATCAAAGGCTCAGACCGATTACAAAGTTGTAGGTGATGAAATGAATCTGCATTCCTATGATCGATTCAACTCCACAAAAGGATTTGAAACCATTAGATGTTGATGTAGTAAAGTAATTTGGGATTCTACTAACATACAAAAAGTCAAAGACTTTGGTATTGATGACAAAAATATGTATGACTTTTGGAATTGATTACTAGCGACGAGCTCTTCCATCCAGTCCGCCAGGTTCGCTGTCCACTCTCTGGACAGGTCATCGGTGCATTGGCCGTGTGCCAGCCTCCACACCTGAACCTGATGGAAAAGCTGCTCGTCTTTGTACAACGACGTTGCCTGCTCCCAAAAAACCTCCAGCCTCTGCTCAAGCGCGGCCCATTCTTATCGGAATAAGCCTGAAGTCTTCATATCTGCTGTTCGAATCTTCGGCTTTTCTCAACCAGGCAGCTCCAGTCGCACGGCCTGGTCGCCTTCAGTCCTCTTCTGGGCAGATAGAGGACAGGCGGGTCCGGAAGAGGTTCTTCCAGCTGCCTCGTTCTCCTAAACGTCCCTCGGCATCGATACCTCGGCGGACAACACCACAAAGGACCGCATCTCTCACGGTCGATAGAGTTGAGGGCGCTGTCATGGCTCCATGACCTCGTCTAGAATCGCGGAGTCACACCGTTTCTCCCCCACAAACAGAACTTCCAGTGACTCCATTTTCGCCGCAAACAGAGCCTCGGTTGAATTGTAACCGACTGTACTGACAGGCATCAAATCTGCCAGCACTGGTTCCACCTCAAACTTCGTAGTATCGGCGAACTCATGCAGGTTGTGCATGATCTCCTTTGCGAACTGACGCCGCCTTCTTGTGAGGTAGTAGGCATTGTTGAGCCAGTCGTACACAACTCAGCAAACGGCTGGTCAAAATTCCTCGTTATCTTCTCCACGGACATCTAGAACAGAAGGAGGAGATTATAGTTACGAGGGATTTCGAGATCGCTATTTCGCTCGATGCTACCGTCGCGTTTTACGAGGAGATAAAAGATCAGGCTTCATTATCGCCAGTTTTTTCTTCGAACCAATCGGCTAGCCTTACCTTCATTCTGCTGCAGGAACGTTCTGGTCAAGGAAGATCTTCGGCGAATTCGACTCTGTCATCGATTTAGCCGGCTTCTGCACCACGTTCCTGGACTTTTCTTTGGTCGTCCAGGTTGTCTTTTCGGGGTTTTCTGTGGAGTTGTCTCTGCGCTGGCCCTTATAATCCTCGCCGGATCCGCATGTGCAATAGGCGAGTCGCTGTTCACCGTTTCATCCTCGACGTCCAGCGGAGGTTGAGATTCCTCCTCCGACTCCGGATGTTCACCATTGGAACATGACTTGAGCTGCTCCACATGAATATTTTTCTCTTCGACCCCATTGCCGCCCAATAAGTCGTAGATAAAATTTTATTTTTCTTCCAGACGAGGTCTCCTAACTCATGAGTTATTTCTGTCCGCCTGTTGTCATAGTACCTCATCTGGCGAACTGTCGCTCTTTCAGCTAGGCCTGCAGCCTCCTGGTGCAAACCCAGCAATTAAGCTACTTTTTCCTTCCAATCGTCAACAGCTTTTTGCGATTATTAAGCACATACGAGAAAGTTTTGTTTCTTTTGCAAACAGTGCGCGCAAGCAGTCTGCCTGCCGTAATTCATCATGGTAAGACTCACACCCGTCGAGCTTTGTGAAGCCATATTGTAGACGAAAACGATTTTTGGCAAATTTTCATCCGAAGTTCGGTTATTAGTGGTGGCTTCCCATTATATAGCGCGTTATCATCGACTTGATGATTTGATTCAGTCGGTCCACCGGATTGGCATATTCTTTAGGGTCCACTACTTTGTTCTTAAATTCCGTTCTATTATAGGAAAGAAATGTTTCGGGTGTGACAAAACATACAAATACACGCTCCATCAATAAGCTCCAGATCGTTTTGCCTTTAGACTTACTGATAGGTATGCACTCAATTCATCTTGTTATAAGATTTTCAAAGATGAGCGCATACTTATATCCTCCACTGCTGCATAGAAACTGGCTAGTAATGTCACCTATGAGGATATTCTAAGGACAAAGGACCGTACGAGTCCCCATAAGACCGGCTGGAGCTCTCAGTTGCACCTTGCACTGCTGACACACCCGGCACTTCTCGTACTTCGCAATGCCTTACCACGGCTCTCTTATAGGTCTTTTCTCGATCTAGATGTCCAGCAGTCGGCCTCGCTTGTCACGACTAGCTTATACGCAACGTCATCTCTCACAGTCTTCCGTACAATTGGATATAGTCGGAATGCGTACACTCAATAACTGTGTAGAGTCTGAGGATTCCAGCATCCACAGTACGTTCAACGAAATTTGCATCTTCCAAGGAATGCGTCATGCGCCGACCCATTAACCTTCAGTTAGGATGTTCGTGAAGGCCACTTATCACTTTCCAGCCTGCTGTCTATATCAAAAATTCTTGGCTCCAACCATGCAATCGAGAGCACTGATAGCATACCCTTCTTCCTCGTATATATGCATTTGAGCATCAGCGCCCCTTTCCTCTGCTTTACCAAGTACGAGTATCCTTGCAATTCCAAAGTTCAACGAGTCAGACTACCCGGGGGATTGTGCAAGTTACACATCTATTTCAAGCTACTGTCATCTGTGACCACTTTAAATTCGTAGCTTTCGATATACGGCTTGAACTTCTTTATGGCCCAAAGCACGGCCAGATTCTCCGGTGCAGTCACGCTATAGGTTCGCTCAGTAGCTGACATAGTTCTGGTAGCAATACTGCGCCAAGTTCAGAATTGCTGACATAGGACTGCACTACGAACTTCTCTTTGAAGAGTGAGCGCTGCAATAATGGAGTAGAGGCAAATAATGCTTTTATCTTTTCAAAAACATGCTATTATTCCTCTCCCGATTAGTAGTGTACTTTGTCGCTAGTCGGATTAGTGAGAGCTTCTACAAGTGCTGCATAGTCCTTCAGAAACTTCCTATACCACGACGCCATTCCTGAAAACCTCTTTAACCGCGATTTTTTCCGTAGTTATAGGCCCTAGAAAATTTTTTCAAATAGGTGTTTCAACATGAAATTGAATGCCCTTTCAGAATCTGGGCTCAACATTCTTATTGGCTGCGTAATAAAAAAGTTATAGCCAATTAAACCAAAAAAAACGTAAAAATTTTGGCAAAAAATCAAATTTGCGATTTTTTAGCAATGTTATCGTGAAGAAATCATGATTTAAATATGATCAGGACTGATCACGACTATCAAAGTATCTCAAGAAATTTTGGTGGAATTTTTGAACCACTCCTTCCAACAAAATGGCGGACAAATCGAAAAAAAAACATAAAAAACATAACTCATTTTTTTTCTTGGAAACTATTGAGTGTAGAGAAAAAGTTTATGGAATAAAAATGTCTTGGAATTGCTCATAAAATTTTTTCAGAATTTTTGGAGAAAATATTTGAGTTTTTGGAAAAATTTTCCAAAATTATCTCAAAAAATTCTGAAAAAATTTGAGAGGATTCTATCTTCAATTTTAAGACATTTCCGTTCTATAAACTTTTCTCTAAACTCAATATTTTTCGAGAAAAAAATGTTTTATGTCATGATCACAGAATATTTTTTGCACAGAATAAAGAACAGCTAACAATAGTATGGTAATGTTTTGCCTTTTTTGGAACAAAAAATTTTGCACTTTCAATAGCTAAAAATTACATGACGCAAGGGCAACGAAGAAGAGAGGAACACAATATGTCCAAGTAAACGAAACTCAAACTTTGTTCTTATTTTCCCGTAAGAAAGAGAATTATCTGCGAGAATTGTGATTTATCGTTTTGTGTTGAATGTTTAAAAAAAAAAGCACTAAAAAATTCGTATTCCAGTGAGAGGCAAGGGGACTCACTCAAATCAAGCACCCCAAAGGAGACAAAATTCTGGGGCATGCAAAGAGTAGAATAGGTTTTTCTCTCGAAAATTATTGACTTTAGAGAAAAAGTTTATAGAACAGAAATATCTTAGAATTGATCATAAAACTCCCTCAAATTTTTTCCAAATTTTTTGAGTTGATTTTGGAAAATTGTATTTTCCAAGTTTTCCAAAAACTCAAAAATTTTCTCCAAATATTCTGAAAAAATTTGAGGGTATGCTATGATCAATTTTAAGATATTTTTGTTCCATAAACTTTTTCTCTAACATCAATAGTTTCCAAGAAAAAAATGACCCTTACGACTACTACAGAGAATGTGTAGTTGATACTACAGAAAATACTACAGAAAGCTGTAGTCAATACTACAGAAAATGTGTAGTAAATTCGGACTACAGAAATAACTACACAGTAGGATGTTAAGCAAAATCGCTCGAATATTGTTTATTTATAAATACATCGCCTGTTTTTATTATAAAAGATGACTACAATTAATTAGAATAAAACAATAATTAAAAAAAAAAGGAAAGAAAAAAAAAATATAAACTTGACCCTGCCGGGACTTGAACCACGCACCTTCGGATTATCAGTCTGTTACCGTACCTCCTCGACCATAATGACTTCTGACACGCTCAGATAATTCTGACCAGTACTGATTCTGATATACATGAACTGCGTATAATATAACAGTTGAACATGAAAAATATAATTCTGCAAGTAATATATAAACAAAATCAGTATTAACGATGAATTCGATGAACTGATTACTATATATAGAATATATT
>UELU01099414.1:0-19087 GCA_900490025.1 Megastigmus dorsalis
ATGTTTATCGTTACTACAAATTTGCATAATTAATATACAGATTTTGGAGGTGAATTGAAATAAAACGAATCGAAAATAGTTTGCAAAAAAAATATCGATTCGAGATGAGCAGTGCAGAGGGTACTGAAAAGTCGAATCGAGTACTCGAATTTGCAAAACCAATAAATATGAGTTGAAATATATATTTTTTAAATAATAATAATAATGAAGGAAATGTTTATCGTTACTATAAATTTGGATAATTCATATACAGTTTTTGGAGGTGTTTGAAATAAATATGAGTCGAAATATAATGTTTGAAAAATGAAGGATATGTTTATTGTTACTTCAAATACAGTTAAATATTACATCTTAATCTAGAAATACATGTTTGGTGGCAAAATCCCGTTCCAAGAGAACGCTCTTTACCGAACCCGCTGGCTCGTTTACATTTTTTATTCTTAATTTTACGAAATATTTTCTTACAAAAATTTATGGCCATCGAATGGTTTTGTTTCGTATCGTCTGAGAAAAGACGTTCAAATTGACGCAACGTCGTACCCCGACACATATGATGTACAAACATGATGGCATATTGGCCGCAACACATTGAATCGATACTCTGTAGTTGTCGCGAATTCCAGGAGAAACTCTTGCAATTTTTCCGGAGGCGATCGAGATGATGTTTCGATACCGGTTGTACTCCGTAGCTATCAAAATAATTATATGTATGATCATCCGTGTTACATACTACACCGGCTGGTGTCTGCAATAGATTCGGGATATGATCAGCCGCGTAAACTCCGCTCGTGTTTACCCTCAGCCCCTCCAGTGCTCTCATTATTTTGCGCGTGTGTATTATGGTGATCTGCAGGCTCGTTATCTGTTATGGTGGTATTTGACTTGTCGTTGGCATCGATGGCGTAGTCGTCGTCGTCGTCGACTTTGGGCACGTAGTCGTCGTCGTCCTCGTCGTCGTCGTCGGTGATGAAATCTACTTCGTCTCTACCTTCGAGAGAATCTTCATATCTTATATGTGTCCTTCTTCTCTCGTGTATAAGTTTTACAAGCGCGTTGTAAGATATGCTACGGTTATCCTCCGGTAGACACTGTTGATCTTCTTGGGATAGAAGTGAATAAAACCACGTCCGTAATAGATGTGCGCGATAAAGAGCGCACCGGTTCTTTTTATTGTTTTTTTCTTCACAGGCGTGGTAAAAACATATAGAGTCGATATTAAATTTTAATTCCAACTCGAGGAAGCTGAGAGAAGTACGTGTGTATCCGTCGACGTTTATAATGTTGCGCCCCATTATAGATGAGATGTATTTTGCTTCTTCCAGTCCTCGTACGAAAATTCGATTGGCTTTTCTCGCAATATTGTAGAAATGAAAGCGCAATTTTCTTAAACTGATGTCACCGTCGTACCAGTGAATCCCAATCGTACGCCTTGAGATGTAGTCGTTGACAACTTTTTTGTTTTCTGGTAATGTAGCGAAATCGCAAGGTAGCCTGATTGTCCAATGAGCTACACTACGGCCTTGAAGAGATACAACTGCCACTTCTTTAGGTAGAAATTAGTTATTAGCGTCTCTGAGACTCTGAATCTCTATTACGTGATCCATGATGATGGCGCTACTTTCGCTACTAATGCTACTACCGGTTATACTGGTCGAAAGCTAGAGTGATACTGATGTTCCATCGACTGCGGCTCGAGTAAGACTCCTGGATTAATTTTAACTCGGCGTACTATAAGCGTCGCTTCCTTTATATGTACTTTAAATCTACCATTATCCGATGCATCCATTAAGCAAAACGCGTCTTTGCTTCTGACCAGTCTAACTCTCATTTCTACGCCGTTGATTAGCATTTTATCTTGCTTAAACACATCGCAGTGCAGATGCACAATCATGTCAAATGTTTTTCCACCCTCCGAAAAGTGACGGCGTTGTACCGCGCCTAGATTGACAGGTTGCGGTGCTATAGCATTTGGAGGCGCATCGAAGGCATCATCTGTATCGTTGTAACATAAGCTAGCGGTCAAATGCGAGTCTTTAGTCGCGGGTGAGTAATTGAGAAGCGACTCGATATATGCTCTATAGGGGTACGCGTTATTCGGTGGAGAGACGAGTTTTTGATTGAAAAAAACGTCAATCTGATTGAACATCGAGTGAAGAAAATTGTTGATCGGTGCAACTTTAGTATTTTCAACGTCTGTATCAACGGGAGTGATTTTCGCCTGGATGTACAACATAGTGTGCGCGAGATCTATGTAATGTTCACTCGCGCTCGGTACTACAAACTCCAAGGGCGCGTCGCCCTCGTCGCTTAGAGACAATACAGGTTTGTAATTTAAATAAGCGCTGCTCTCTATCGATGTCTGCGTTGCCGGGAGTGTGAATATATCCAGCTCGGTGGAAGTGCATTCCGTCGCGTGAGTGTGTAGAAACGACATGTTTTGAAAAAATTATTTAGGCCCAAAAATATCGTTTATATTTCTATAAATTGTAGTTTTCTTCTTTCTGCTATTGGTGCTGGTAAGTGTTTTTCTCCTAACTGTTTTTACTCGTTTCTTTTTACCGTGTTTACGTTTTTTCCGCGACGTGACTTGTGCGATGTTACTCGATACGCGTGATTTTCGCGACTGACGCCTGCGTTTAGAGATTCGTGCTTTATATCCGGACCCCTTCATCATATCGCCGATTTTGGCGGCCGCCTTTCTTTTTAATTTCCTTCCAGACTCTTTGGCGCGAAATTTTACAGCTTCAGAGAAATTTGCGCCGTTATTAGCCACGTCGTCCAAAACATTTAGACCTGCGCGCACGGCTTCCTTACTCACTGCTTTTGCGCCGGAAGCAACGTGTGGTAAAATTTTACGAAACAACCCACCGAGCTAGGCACCAACTCCGCGACTTCGTTGGTAAGTCTAGCCCGCAAAGACGTTTCTCACACCCCCACCGACTTGATCGTTGTAATAGCACACGTAATTACTCATATCTACTCAACGATTACGTCGAAAATGAAGTGTAACCGTCAACGTCCCGTACTCAAATGGTATGCGCTGTCCATGCTGATCTCTCATATCTATAACGATAGAGCGAAAGCTGTGATGCAATAGAGGGATGTAGTGTATAGGCGCGAAATCCCTCACAACGTTGGCGCCAAACTTATATTTCGAGCCATCTAAGGATACGATGCGTAGTAGCGCAGCCTGAGTATCGCCTACTGTGTACGGCTCGCACACATCGGTATAAAGGTACAGCTGATCGGGTATAGCGCGCGAAAGCGAAGCCGGTCTATTACCTATTATGGGTACGATAGCTCCGTTTGCAGTGGCGAAGATACCCGTCTGCCGGTGCACGCTACTCTCGAACCCGAATATGCGTCTAATTTTTTCGTTATACCGTGTATAATGCCGTTTCTCGCAATCGCACGTTCGCCCTAGTGTGTAATATCTTTTTTGAAATTGTGTCGGT
This sequence comes from Megastigmus dorsalis, assembly GCA_900490025.1. Lineage (NCBI taxonomy): Eukaryota > Metazoa > Arthropoda > Insecta > Hymenoptera > Megastigmidae > Megastigmus > Megastigmus dorsalis. The sequence goes on from UELU01099414.1 coordinate 3,456, forward strand.
TCGAGTAATTGATGATTGTGTATACCTTGCGGCTTGTTTATTTCCGCAGCCAGCTGTTCTACGCTATCATAAACACCATGTGGATAATTGTGCGTTTCGTTGTTGGTGGATGATTTGCGACCATCATTACTGCCTACTATGAATGTGTAATACGCCTCCGAGTCATTTATATGCATGATTGTACAAGGCACGTGAATTTCCGCGAGTCCGACGCACCAATCGCCGCTTAATCTCCGCTGTAGTAGGCCTTGCTACTGTTGCTAGGCAGCACGAGGTAAAAATCATCGGTATAATCCATGATTTAAATAGTCTGCAGATTGGATGCTTTTATCCAGGAATTGAACTTTTCCGGATAGCCCAACCACTTTACAAGCACTCGTTTGTTCGCGCCGCGTCCCTTTGTCTGAAGAATGCGCTCAACTTTGAATCTTTCTTCGGCTGTCATACCGCTAAATCACCCACTAGAGTCAATTCTTGCGTATAGAAAAAGTGGTCGATTTCCTCGTCGTTCAAATCTGCCAAGATGTATGTTTTGCCGTCTCGAAACGCGTTTGATCTTAAATACTTCTTCGCTGAAATTTTTTTCGTAACCTTTCTCAAAGGTGTTTTTAGTACAACTGATGCGTACGTAATCGCCGACGTTGTATTTATTTGTCGTGTCTAGGATAGGCGCCATTTTTTGCCAGTCTGCAGCGAGAGAGCTCGTTTTTCGGATTAACGTCCACAGGTTTCATTCTAATACCACTGTGAAAAACGTGATTGTAGGCGTGTATAATTTTATCAACAACGTCTATGTAGCTTTTAGTGTTCATTTGGGTGAAATATCGCCACATACGTTCGCGCATCGTTTTATTTAGTCTTTCTACTACAGCTGCTTTGATGTCTGGATTTCGCGCAACTCGAAATCGAATATCGTGCTTCTTTAGCACAGCTTGAATGGCCGAACCCGTAAACTCTTTGCCTTTGTCCGATTGTAAACAGACAGGTACTCGGCCATTCGACCGCTTGAGCGCCTTTCCGAACGCCCCTGCTACGTTATGAGCGGTCTTGACTCGAAGCGGCTCGACCCAAGCAAATTTGCTAAGTAAATCCTCGACAACTAGTAGGTAGCAATAGCCCTCATTGTAATCTTTTATGCTTGTCAGTTGCATTATATCACATTCCCAGACATCGTCAATGTTTGTCACGTTGTAGTGCAGTCTTTGAAATTTCCGCTGTACAGGCCTATGAAGTGTGTAAGCATCTTGGTTACGAAGCCACTCGTAAATCCTTTTTTTCTCCTCCTCTCCGGACAAGGTTTTACCATTTTTATTCACGCGTATGAGATGACGTGGGCCCGCGTACCCGGCTTCGTGCGAGACATCGTAGTATTGTTTGTCGTAACTCATAATGTCTTTTAAATTAAATTTTCATTCGAAGCCACCTCGATGCCGTAGAGCTCTCCATACAACTCTGCGTTCTTCAAACGTCGTTTAGCTGTATTTAAGGGATTTGTCAGTATTTGCGCAATATTTAAAACATTGACATTACCAATCAAATTACTAGGTGTAGCCGATGTTTTGATGAATTTCGCAAATGATTTCTGTGGTTTCAGTTAAGTCCTCGATAATGTATACTGCTACTCCATCTGATTTATTAATTTTGCTATTATTATAATACATCTTATATTTAGGAATATTGAAAAATTCGTGATGTTTTAGATTCCAAGTTTCAGTACAAACAATGATATTTGGTTTTACTTCTAGATTATTTAAAAATACTAACAATTTATTATAATTTTCACTTAGACTACTAATATTTATGCATAAAATGTATTCTTTAACGTTATTTAGATGATTGTTTAGTCTAAAAAGGTTGTCGACATTTATTTCATTGTTGAGAAATTCTTCTTGAAATTCATGTTCCATATTAGTTTGTATTTTTTTTCTTGGCGATACGTATTTTGATGATATTGTAGATCCGGTGGGTCTTGATATTCATTATCTGTTCATAAAATTGCGGTCGAAAAAGCTTACCTCTTGTCTCGGGTGGATGGTCTCTACCATACCGAAGTACCGTTGATATGTTTGTTCTATTGGATAGTCTGCAGCTTCAATGTATTTTTTAATTTTGGTTTTTAAAATGGTACATTGTTCACTATCAAGTGCTGAGCGATTTGTACTGTAGTTTGCTTTGTATTTATTATTATTTAATTCACAGTTCGGACACTTAAATGTTTCTGATTTACATTGAAAAAACTGCATGATCACATGCACTTTTCGAGCACGTGGCTTGATTGCGACACTGGTTGCAACTGTGACCAAATCTTGAACAGTTTGAACATGGATTTGTATTTATAATATCAAAAACTCTATAATTTTGATATCCCACAAATAGCCTGTTTCTGTTTTCTCGAATATGCTTGTATATATTAGATGTAATTTCAATTACTACTGTCATGAACTTTGATTTTGGATTGGAATGTGCATGAATCACTTTACACTTGTCATCACTATTACTAAAGTCATTACTAAAGTTTCATTTATATCGTCCTCTATTTCAATTTCATTTTCAAAAATGTTATCTATTCCAATTATTTTCATTTTTGGTTTACTTATTTGTTCTTTCTCTACTTTGGCATTGTTTTTTAATTCTTTTATTAGTGAATTTTCAATTGTTTCAACACTTTCCTCATTCATAAAGTTTATAATTATTGTGTCACTATTTTTTTTAATCATGTTTTTTTGTTTTAATTGATTTGTTTTTTGTAAGACATTTAATAACTTCGTTTTCTAAATTTAAATTGTCTTTTAGTTTTAGGTTTATTTTTAGTTAATGTTTCAGCAAATGTGATGGTATCAATTTTGTTTTCATTATTTCGATTGTTGTTTTGCCTTTCTTTTAATAATAAATCATTTAATAATTTGTTATTAACATTGGTTTCTTTGTATAACTGTTTCAGTAAATTATTTTCTATTTTCAATGCTTCTATTTCACTATAGTCATCATACACTGTTTTATCTAAATTATTATCTACATCTTTTTCGTGCACTATTTTGTTAAGTATTTCTTTTTTAATCAACTCTCGATTTTCACTTTTTAATTGTGCTATAAATTCACACACGGCAGTATTTAGCACTCCATATGGCAGGTTTGAGGGTAGCGCAAAGTATGGATGTTCTTGGCATATAAAAAAAGTGTTACTTAGGAGTTTCACCGGGCTCCCTGCATTGTATTTTGCAACAAACTCACTTGTATGAAAAAAGTTTCCATACACGATACAAACTACTGCTCCTACTTTTACATTAGGATGGCACTGGTAATGTTTATTAAGAGAGACGTCGGGCGGTTCGTTACCTTCCGACGCCATGATGGCAACTGTTGATCATTTTAATTTTTTCATAGCTTTGCTGCTAAAAAAAATCTTTCAAATAAAAGCATATTTATCGCGAATATAGCTATAAACTGCATATTAACTCATTACTCTTTCTCTTCTTTCTATTCTGATTTGTTTCACATCTTCCTTGGTATCGATTCTCCATTTGACTTATATTTTCATGATATCTTTCTCCTTGCTCTACACTGCAGTTTTCACGGTTTTAAGGAAAGTAGTGAAAGTGAGAGTGTAGGAAGTGCAAATTGAGACTCAACAAGTAACCTAAAAGTCTGAAATTTCTCAACAACTCTTTAACCAAATTTCGGTAATCCTCACTTTTTTCATTTTCTAAGAAGTTTTGATAGTTATGCTCGAAACTTTGCGGCACTACTTTTTCAGTGTCATTAATCTTTGTAGTGAAACTTTTGTCTAGAAAACGAGTATGAATTCGAGGACCATCGAAAATACCTTCTTTCATTTTCGCATCACTTAATGCGGGAAACTTCTTTCTTAAATATTGAAAACAATCACCGCCTTTGTCGAGAGTTTTTTCAAACTGCTCCATGAGACCAAGCTTGATATAAAGAGGTAGTAGCAGAATTTTTGCAGGATCAAGCAATGGCCTGCGTACAATGCTCCATGATCCTAGATGAAACTCCGTTCTCTTTTACCATTCTTTCTGAACATAGTGATTTTACCTGTAACTGTTATCCTACAAACCTAGGAAGTAGGGATTTTTTGAGATACCTGATTGTTTGTCTAGGATCAGGGTTAAAATTTTTAAATCCTTGCAAACTTCCCATTGGTGCTCAGAGTAGTTTATTTCTTCCAACAGTATCTGCAAATTCTTGTAAATCTCATTGAGTATCGCTGAGTGAGCTATTGGAATAGATGCACATGTATTCCCATTTGGAGCAGAACAGCTTTGAGACTTCCTTTCAATAAATCGATGAAGAGTCTTCAATCTTTGTCCTCATATATATTCGATTTTATTTCATTAACCAACCCAACCCAACCCTTTCACATCAAGGTGAAGAAATTCCTATTCTCTATCTCGATAAACATATGCTTTAGCTTTGAACTATTCCTATCCGTAGATTTAGTGGCATTGTTTCATCCACGGCTGCTATTTTTTCTGGTTTTGCGACTCAAGAAACATTGGCGTACGAAATATTAGCTTTCGTAATTGTAGTCTTTGATTCTGATATAGAAATAGCAGCTTTCTTGACATAATCGTGCAGATCATGTAATGGATTTCATAAATTTCAACTGCTCTCATTTTCTAGTTTTTCTCCATCGTACAACGGATCACACGGGCCACAAACTTTATGTGGTAACCCAGTTCTCACCTAAGTTAGTAATTTCAAACCTCAAGATATCTCTGTAAAGATATCTTAACTTATCATATAGAAGCCTGAGACTTGAAAAATTCGAATTATCCATAAACAAATAAAAAAAATTCATGTCTTTCTTTCAAAATCGTAGCAATCTTCAGTAACGGTTTTCATTCAATCAGAAACTTCGAATTCACCACAGAAATGGAACAGAACACATCAGGGTTCATAACACCCGTGCTTATGCCTGTATCCAGAGCACCTCCACCTGGTGTCGGTAAGCAACAGGTCCATCTAACAGAACTCCTGAGTTAACGTCGTCCACACCCTCATGACAGGAACTAGCAATGAATGACAAGCGACCACAACTCTACATTGGTGGGTAACTTGGCCTCTGCAGATTATAATGCTACATGAAATAAATCATTGAATGTGATAGAAGTCCTGATCCGTATTGTTTTGCTCGTGGTGAATTTGAAGTTTCCAAATATACGGAGCCTTTATCTGATAAATAGAACCCTTTTACAGAGAGTGCTTTAGTTTCCAAATTACTAACCTAGATGTGAACTGGGTTCCACATGTAATTTGTGGCCCGTGTTATACGATGTTTACGCGATGGGGAAAGACTCGAGAACGAGGAGCTGAGATTTACGAAGAAATTTGACCTGCACCGTTAGAGTAAACTACTATTTCTGAATGTTAGACATCAAAGGTGTTACCATGACTAGGAAAGCTCGCAGACTACAGTGAAGAACAAGGAGAACCATTCCATCAAGATAAAAGTCAAATGGAAAATCGATACCAAAGAAGAAGGGATATCAACATGATGACAGATTCTTATAGGATACTGAAAAGGGAAACACATCACAATAGAGAGAAGAGAAGGAGGAACCCGTTGCATATTCGAAGAGAAAAAAGTTCGCCACGACAGAAAATTCGAGTACGTAGAATTTATTTAGGATTAATTCATATTCTTGTCGTCTGATTCGAATTAGACACGCTTTTTATGAGAATATATGAGAAGAAGACTTGACCCAATATTGAGAAAATGTTTTTTTTCAACATATGCATGGAAAATTTCCTATATCGCACTAGTGCAGAAACCTTTAACATTAGATCACTTGCCACTAGGACGGAGAAGTTAACAGTTGTCGTAACAGTGGAGGAATACGCATCTCGTGCGCGAAAAATAAGCACGTGAAAAAAAAAAAAACATTTCCATCCATTATTAAAACAAAAAGTTGTGGGTAATATGAGCAGAAAATAAGCTATTCTACTCGTATGAAATTTACAACTCGGGACGCAGGCAAACACATGAGTCGAAAGCGAATTGCCTATTTTCGGCTCTAGTTGCACAATGTACTATGTCATTGATTCTAAGGCTCATTTATATTATTTTTTGCCATTTTCAGATAAATATTGCGACTTACACAAGATTTTGTGGATGTTTAAACTATACCGACTTCAGATTGAATGCTGCACATCAAAATACATAATAAACACACATAATCGAATTCAGAAAAAATTTGCCGGAAAATCGTTGTACGCACTAACGTGATTTTTCACAAATAATATTTTTTGCGTCCCAAATAACGTTGATTTCCTTTCAGATTTTTCCGATTGAAATTGCACTTTAAATAAAGTCTTAATTACTTTGATTGGTTTCTACAATTCGTCCCCTAATAAATGGCTAAATATTAATACCATTTTATTTTTGTGAGTTTCCCGTTATTTCGATTGCTGTATTAAAATTTCGAGCAAAAGATGGTAAAACAGGGACCGTACCTGTCCTACACTCAATTTTTCTACACATTACATATTCGACACAATTTTTGGACACAAATTTTTTCTACACAATATTATTCTACACGATATTTATTCTACACAACATTTATTAAACATTCTTATTCTACACAATATTATTCTACACAGTATTTATTCGAATTCATTATTTATCAAATATAGTTATTCTACACAATATTATTCTACACAGTCTTTATAAGACATTGATATTCTACCCATTGATTCTACAAGTGTACAATCAAATTTGTGTAGAATAAATTCGTATAGAATGATTTTCGAAAAACCAAAGACTAAATTTGGAAGTGTAGAATCGAATTCGTGTAAAATAAATTCGTGTAGAATGATTTTCGAAAAAGCAGAGACTAATTCTGTAACCGTAGAATCGAAACAGTGTAGAATAATTTTCTGTAAAATAATTTTCCAAAAATAAAATCCTGTGTACAATCATTTCGTGTGGAACCTGTAAACAGCCTATAAAACAAATTATTGTGTAGAATCATTTCGTGTAGAATCGGTGAACAGTAAATAAGGAAAATTATTGTGGAGAATACATTTATTGGTCGAATGTGTATAAGGAAAATTCTTGTATAGAATTATTTCGTGTAGAACCTTAAATACAATATTTTCGTGTAGAATAAGTAAACAGTATATAAAAAAAAATACTGTGTAGAACATATCTGTTTAGAACCAGTAAATAGTTAATAAAATTAATTTTTGTATAAAATTATTTGGCGTGTAGAATCATTAAAATAATTGTTCGGAATAACTTTTTATTATGCGCTTATATTTTACAGGATTTATATGTAATAATTTTTTCATTTTTAGCCAAAATTATTAAAATGAAGCTTTACCACAGATCTTGAATATTGCAAACGCAACAATTGGTCGTTAAGAAAAGGAAATAAATTAAAACACGTACATATTAATAAATGTTAAAAATTTTTATTAAATAAATATTAATTTATTTTCTGCGAAAGAGCATCCGTCCGTTGTCACCAAATGACACACTTTGTACCTAAAAAAATCAGTTACTTTAATACAAGTCAAATAACAGAGGATAGGATAAATCCACCGGGATCGACTATCTTAAGACTTAAAATATAACATAACGTCATTTTTCTAAAACAACATTACTATTTAATCTAGCACCTCTATTTAATAAATTCACATTTTCTCACAAAAAATTTTATGAATTTTTTAAAATTGATAATTGAAAAATAAAACTCGAGATTTAAGTAGTTTTTGTAGTAAATTTTACTTAAGACTGTAATGATATTACAATGTAGCAGAGTAATCTTGTCTAATTTTTCACTTAAGACTTAAACTGTAAAAATGATGTTAAATGTTGAAAACCTAAGCAGGCCATAAGCGATGCATTCACTGTAGCTACTACAATTACATACATAGGCAATATTTTAATAATTTCATTGTTTTCTCCATTATTTAAATTATTTTACTTCATAATTTTCTTAACCATGCGAAATAGAGAGCATCACAAATACAGAATGACGATGAGTGTGAAAATAGGAATCTATTGAGGTCTCAAACTTAAAGTCAAATTTTAGTAAATAAAATCCCTAATCCTCCAGGAAAACAAATTAAACATAAGAATGCATATAGAATGCCATACGGAGATTTAAATTACTTTGGAAATAACAAAGCACTTTTATAATTTATAGAGGAGTTCATGCAGCCTATATCGAGACAACCGAAATTCAACGATATAATAGAAATAGATAACATTGTTTTCACTTCTTCCTGTAAATGAGACTCCGCATTACAACATAGAGAAATGGTCCCACACTATCGTGTGACATGTGCAGCTGACCTAACATGTCCCGCAAGATTAAACAACTTCGAGAAAGAAATATGCAAGAGAAGCAGGAATGCATCAGCATCAATGTTGATTAGGTATTGGAAATGAAGAACTACAATATATATGGTACATGCAAATTTCCACGCACGATTTAACCTAGTAATTATGTTACTAGGAAATAAGACGCAAAGTGCACTTTGCATAGAATACAACAATGATGAGTTATTTTAGTATTTTAGTTTGTAAGTCTTTTAGTTTATATAGCGCCAGACCAGCGAACAGGAAATGATTTTCCTCTGCTGGGTTACTTTTGTAACGTGTTATTATGTGCAATTTATTGTATATTTTTCTCCTGGTCTTAATAAATAAATAAATAAATAAATAAAATAAATAAATAAATATAGTGACTTTATGGGTTAAATAAATGTATTAAAGAACTTCTATTCCAGCTGATTTTGTAACAAAAATTCTAGCGCTTACGCAATTTACTTTTTATCTACTTAAATCTAAAATATAGCAATCTTGTCTTCAATTTCATTCACTGAACGAAATAATTTCGACAAATATTCTTGTTGAAGGTATCATCAGCTTACTTATTGAAATAGATATATCATTATATGCATTCGATTATTTTTTTGTAAAAAGTACGAACAAAACTTATAAATATGCTCAGATAAACCGTCAACGTTTGAAAAAAGTCTGGTAAAAATTTCCAGGGAAAAGTTTGGCGCGTACGATCATTTGGCGCGTACGACCATTTGGCGCACGCGGGTTCTATTTTATCATGAGCAACGAAGGTAAAATTAGTCAAATAAATGTATTTTAAAATCACGAATGAAAACTATCTCTGGTCAGAGAAATTCTCAACGTTTGAAAACACGCTGGTAAAAATTTTCAGGGAAAATTTTGGTGCGTACGACCATTTGGCGCACGCGGGTGCTATTTTATCCTGAGCTATGAAGCTAAATTTAGTCAAACAAATGTATTATTAAATCACGAATGAAAACTATCTCTGCTCAGATAAACCCTCAATGTTTGAAAAAAGGTAGTAAAAATTTCCCGGGAAAAGTTTGAAGCGTACGACCATTTGCGGCAGGCGGGTTCTATTTTATCATGAGCTAGTAAAGTTAAATTCAGTCAAACAAATGTATTTAAAAATCACGAGGGTAAGCTATCACTGCTCAGATAAACCCTCAACGTTTGAAAAAACATTAGTAATACTTTCCAGGCAAAATTTTGGCGCGTACGACCATTTGGTGCACGCGGGTTCTATTTTATCATGAGCAATGAAGCTAAATTCAGTCAAACAAATGTACTATTAAATCACGAATGGAAACTATCACTGCTCAGATAAACCCTCAACGTTTGAAAAGAAGTTGGTATAAACTGAAAATAGGATAGGCATATATGCAGAAAAATTTCATAAAGTAAGTACACCTATAGATTTTACTAGGCTACAAGAAGACATAAATGGGATTTTTAAATGGTCTAAACTTAATAGAGTAGATCTTAATATTAAGAAATGTAACTTCTTATCTTTTAGCAGAAAAATTAACAAAATTGATTATACCTATTCTATTAAAGAAAACAGAGTTAATAGGGTCGAAGTCGTTTCTGATTTGGGATTAAAAATGGATAGAAAAATGAATTTTTACACCTCATATATACACAGTTATGTTTTATCACTATTACATCTATACAATACTATGGTTCTTCCTAATCTCTTATATTATTCACAAATATGGACAGCTAATTATGAAACATACATAAAAAAACTTGAAGCCGTCCAACATAAATATCTAAGATATCTCTCTTACAGAATAGGTGAGCTCATGGCGTACACTAATCACGATTATAGAAGCATCTTAGCCAAATTTAAATTAACTTACTTAAAATGAATGCATGATTATTCAGCTATGTCTAGTTAATAATGTGATATCTAATAGAATTAATTTTGAGAGGGTTAAACAGCTATTTGCTCCAAGGTAAATGTTATATTCCTTGCGAAATCCAAATGAGTTATTGGAGAGTACAAGTAAATCTAATTTAGGCTATTTTCTCTATGACTAATGTACACACACACACACACACACACACACACACACACACACACAAATAGGCTTCGTAGAAGCTAGTATTTACTCCCAATGGATGTTAAAGAAAAAGGAAAGAAAAGAAAATATAAACAATTATGATCATATGTATTGCAAATTTGTACAGCGATTGAGGGCAAGTAGCACCATCGGGAGTGGCATTATCGAGAGAGTGGACTGTATCTAATCGCTCTATGTATGTGAACGCTCACTCATTTTTTATGCCGACATGGGAAGGACCCGAAAAACAATGAAATCATTAAAATAAACTTGTATTAACTAGTAACTACCTTTCTTTTTCCCTTTCTCTTTCTTCCTCGAATGACATAAGGATATGCAGTGTTTCTTCGCCATCTTTGCTTTCGTCGTTTTTGTGTGACCCTTTGAGGACCGATGTCTGCCACTGGAAGTATATTTACCTGCGGTGCTGTAAGATCAATTTAATTAATTGTTAATGCTAATATTATTAGTTACAGGGTAGAGTGGTGTAATGTCAGTCATCTTAAAACAAATAATAATTTGCATGTAGTAATACCAGTTTTATATTAAATTAAATGTTAAATTTTACTTATATTAAGCTTCAAAAATTTTATTCTTGTTATTCGGCAAGCAAACTTTACTTATAAATAATGTTATTGACAATTTATTCAAATCTTGAGAAAGGTACTGATAGTTCCGTATGATTTTCTTTGACAAGTAAGTGACTTAGGTTGTACAATCTCCTATTGTACATTCATCATTTCGACCCTTTGTGGATGGACGTGTACTGGTCCATTTGCCTCCGGTGCTGTATGTGGATTTCAATTAAATGCTAATGCTAACATTATTTGTTATTGGGTAGATAAAATATGTTTTGAATACTTTGAATACCCAGTAAAAAAATTTCTTTGTTAGGATAAAATATATAATAATTCACCTTATATAATCAGGATTGCTTTCTCTGAACTAATTTATCATTATCATATGTTGTATAATATTCTAATATCTATTTTATATGGATAGATTATCAATTTAAAAAAAGTCCTGTGAGCATCCGCCTACTTACGTAAAAATATTGTATAACTGCTTTATTTTTAATGATATATCTTTTAAGTCATACTGAATTTATTGTAGAATATTCTATGATATATATACAAAATTGTAGAATTTTGATCTAAACCCAGTGCAAAAGATTGCCGAAAAAGAAAAATCAGTTAAAATAAATCTGTGCCAGCTTATAACAAACTAAGCGAAAATCACGCGAAAATAATTGACAGGTTCATAATTAATTCTAATTATTCTTATTTTATCATTTCCCCTTGTTTAGTTACTTGTATAAAGAATATAATATAATATAGGATACAGTTACCATGTATTATAATGAATTAGCGATTAAATCGAAAATTCTATCGTTAATTCAATTGTACGCTCGATCGGACTACAGGCAAGCACCTAGAATGATGAGCATTACAGCGAGCGTGCCGTGTGTCGCAGATGAGTGAGTGAGTGAGTGAGTGAGTGAGTGAGTGAGTGTGGTGTGTGGTGTAAGTCTAAGATATTTGGCGCACACATGTGTTATTCAGCCTCTGTAGTCTAATTCTTTGTTCGTCGGACGCGTCAAGGCACACCAGGGTGCAGAGAGAGAGAGAGAGAGAGATTGATTGATTGATTGATTGATTGATTAACATTTATTGGGACCGGGAGCTAATAAGGACACCAAGATTTTTAATTTGGGAAGCGTATGGGATATGAACCCCGAGAATATGGACTTTTGGGATGCGTTTGAGGTCTATGCGAGAGATGAAGGCCTTGCCCTCCAAAAGCATAACCTTGGTCTTCCCGAGGTTCAGAGGAAGGCCATTCTCGGCAGCCCAAGCAGTCACAGCATTTGCGTCACGAGTGATCTTCTCGATACCCTCGCGTAGTTCGGCTGGTGGAAAAGAGTAGTAGATCTGGGTATCGTCAGCAAAGATCATGTGCTCTGACACGCTCAACACTGAGGGTAGGTCGTTGATAAACACTATGAAGAGTAAAGGGCCAAGAACGCTGCCCTGCGGAACGCCCGCCATGACCTTCATCCACTCAGGTGTTGAGCCGCCCAAGTCTACTACCGCCTGAAGCCTGTCATGCAAATATGCATAAAACCACGCGAGGATCGCGTCCGAGCACATCATTCGCCTTAGCTTTTGGAGAAGAAGACCGTGGGGGACCATGTCGAACGCTTTGGAGAAGTCAAACAGAACAAGCGCAGTTATCATGCACTTGTCTATTGCTCTCCTAAGGTCGTCAAGGACCCCCAGGAGCGCTGTTTGAATGCTGTGACCCCTACGGAAACCCAACTGCCGCGGGTCAAGGAGACCAGACGACTGGAGGTGGCGAGAAGACTGTAAGTGGGCCACTCGCTCAAGCTCCTTGGATACCTTGCAAAGCTTTGCTATGGGGCGTGTGTCCCACATCGAGGACATAGCAGCCTTCTTTGCGAGGGGAGCGAGAAAGGCTCAACTTCATAGTGCAGGAAAAGAAGAGGACTCGAACGAGTGGTTGAAAATGGCTGTAATGAGCGCATCAAAAGTGGGAGCCACAAGCTTCAGCATTTGGGAGGAAATGCCGTCTGGTCCCATCGAGTGAGAAGCAGACCCGTTTATGTTACGCAGAACAATCTGCTGTGAAACCGCGGAAAAACAGAAAAAGTTTGCAGACTCTAAAGGAGCTGCCTCGCGCGTGGACAATAGGAGTCCCTCGAAAGAATCAAGCGAGAGCGAGGCAAGGTGAGCAGTAACGCTCGCGTAGTGGCGATTTAGGTCCGTACACGAAAAGCAGCTGAAAGGCGACGCTTGTACGGAACCACAGACCCCCATGCGCCTTAGCTCGCGCCATTTAGCCGCAGCACCCGGCGCCCTGTTAAGTTTGCCGGCAAGATAAGTATTATTCGCGGTATTCAGTCTGTTAGAAACAGCGCTGCGGAGCGCTTTGAAGCGCATATAGTCTGCGATCGCACCCGATCGCTTGGCCGTACGATAGCATCTATCTCGGCCTCTCATTAAATCGCGAATTTCGCCTGAGACCCACGGTTTCTTTGCAGACGAAATCAAGACTTCCCGAACCGGAGCAATGTCATCGAAGGCGCCACTTATTACATCAGAGAGGTCACTTGTAAGCTTATAAAAATTAGAGCTAGAGACAGGTACAGTGAAGTTTAAGGGGACGAAACAGTGTGAGGAGTTTTGAACATTTAAATCAATCGAATCTGCCGCAAAGGCGCTATTAAAGTGCGTGCTGAGGGAATTTAGAAGTCTGTCAGGATGGATACGCTTCAAAGAGCGCGTAAAAATTGATTTTTGTGAGTGAGATGGAGTAGAAAATTTAAAACTTGTGCTAGTGATGTCATGCCATAAAAAACACATTTTTTCAAGTTTAATCGATTTTTCTGGAGAAAAAAAAATTGTAGGTTACTTTTTTCAATGGATTGATGTTTGCTCGACTGAAATATATAAGAAACACTGTTTATACAATAAAAGTAACACGAGTTGTAAACGTATGGCCAGATTTATAATTAAGAAACGAAAGGACCTCATTTTGCCTCGGATTTTCTGGATCTGAAAATTATTTTTGGGTGTTCCTGATATTTTTCTTTTATTCTACACTACTCAATGTATATCCTGTCCAAATTTCATCCAATTTGGTTCACGCAATCGCCAGATATTAAGTTTACGAACAGGAAAAAAAATTTTTTCACAATGTGGGGCGCCTGTAAACAACCGCAAAAAGAAGAGTTTTATTTCCATGGGTCAGCTCTAGTATGATAAATTCGGGAGAGTTTGTAAAGAGCGGCTCGGACGAAGCTAGTATCTTAACTTGAAAAAAGTCACGTATATATACACCAACACCCCCACCTTCCTTGCCAGCTCTGTCATTTCGAAAGAAATTGTAGCCAGGTAAATGAATAACGGCGTCAGAATCGAGGTCGGTGAGGAACATCTCGGTAGTGGCTAGAATATCACACGCGTTGTCCGCAACGTACGCCTCGATGAGAGTGAAGTGTGATTTTAATTTATTTACGTTAATATGAAAAACATTTAATATATTAATATTTATAAAAGGCCGAGGATCACTCGGTTGCTGGGAGTGAGTTACTAGTGGTGAAGATGTGTGAGCAGCACGCAGCGAAAACGGCAGATTCGCTACACTTCACGAGATACGCGGGGTCAGCTGGAGAGCCACCAAATCTGCCTCGTTGAAAACTGGTATGAGAGGACCAGAGGGCGATGCTCTCATATGCACTATGAGAATGCGAACAGAGGGTCTGGCGTAGTTTACTTTTTTCTGTGCCTCGTAGGTTTTGCCAAGAAGCAGGTGAATGCGTTTTGGCCGGAGTGCTCGCAGAAAGAGAGCAGAGCCGCCGCCCTCGCCCAAGATCTCCTCGCAATGTCGACCCTTTAACTTTGCCGCCCGAGAGATTAACAAGTCACGCGCGCCTGGGGAGTAAAGACGCAATACAAGACCACGAGCCGCGGATGCACTTGTATTTGAGACCACAGTCGATGATGCGACTGCAGGCGCGCCAACTGGGAGCCACTCTCGGGTAAGGAGAATAGAACCCGCTATGAGTGGGAGTTGGAGAAGCACGAAAAGGCGGCCCGCGAGTGCTGTGTCGTTCAGTGACACTGAGCGAGGTATGCCCGTGATAAGCACCTCGCAAACGTCTGCGTTTTCACCCGCTGTGGTTTGGGAGCCTCGCGACAACTCGGCATTTTCGAGGGCTTGAACGCGCGATGTGAGAGTTGAGACAGCCGCGCGCGTCTCATTCAATTCGACTCTGAGTTGCGTACTCAGCTCATTTATACCGCGTTGAAGATTTTCCATGTCGCGCCGAATGGCTGCGATCGTGGAGACGTGAAGCGTCGCCCATGTGGAGAACCACGCTGGCGGCACACACCCATGATGGTCGCAGAAGCTGCAGACAAGGCCAACTTTGAGTCCGAGAAAGCGAGAGAGAGAGAGAGAGAGAGAGTTCGGGAAGTACCTTACCAAGAGAGGGCACAGGCTCAACAGTAATTGCCGCCTATGTGGGGAAGAAGAGGACGATGCGGAGCACACACTGTGCATGTGCCCTACATACGATGCTGACAGAAGAGAGCTTGCAGCGGGAATAGGCTGGACTGAGATGTCAAAGGACAACCTAGTCACAAATATGCTTACGACACAAGAGAAATGGGATCAGATAGCTGTCTTTATAAAGGAAGTAATCAAGA
>UELU01099425.1:0-38630 GCA_900490025.1 Megastigmus dorsalis
ATATATATATATATATATAATATAAAGATTTTTCACATTATCAATAAAAAAAGAGTAGAACAAAAACATGCTTTTCCACCTAGATACAATGTGTTACGTTTCCATGCCGCAATTTCTTGAGACAACTGTAGACAGAAGTGATTGCATGTTTATACGCGCATACATTGTAATGAATAACGTTATACACGATTTTTTTTCTAAGCAGCAATTAAACGTCTGAGAGAATATCCAAGATACGATTCGAGAGTTTTGACGGTCGACTGTGACGGTAATCGTGAATTCACCAAAATCATAGTAAGAGGAGATACAGCAAAACGTTAACCCTACGCTTAGTTTCCAGTTTGTTTGTTTAGTTTTTTTTTTTATACAGTGTACTTCTTCTCTACATTTATATAGAAAGAAATTAAGGTCCGAATTCATAGACGTTTCGCAGAACTTAGAACTCAGATCTCAGTTTGTCTATCCTTTTCACCCTCATGGTAAAATAAATACGTGGGACAAAGACAGACAAACAGAGATCTGAGATCTGAGACTTGAGAAACATCAAGGAATTCGAACCTAAGTCACCAACTCGATTCACAATTATTGTCAAGTTGTAGTTCCGTCGTTATTCATTTTATTCAGACGTTCTTGGATTTCATAAAGGCACTTTCACTCTATCGATTCACTCCAATACTCAAATAAAGTGTTCGGCATATACAATCATATAGTTATTTTTTCACTAACGAACGCGTGTGTTTGTATACATAAATTAAAATTTTATTTCTATATTTTTTTTTCATTTTCTTCTTAACCGATTGGCTTTTGCTTACTCCTAAAGACATCTTTATGTAAGAATTACACATCTTTTCTTAAACATTTCATTAAAAAGAATTAGGTTTTGAAAAAGTTTAGGTCAGTTTTGTTTGTGATAATCCGTTTTTTATAAGTAGCAAACTAAGTATTCGAGCCAACCACAGTGGTTTGAATTCATTTTAACGTTGATCAAGCAAAAACTAATCTGCTGCAGTGTTGACATAAATTGTTCTTTTGTAAATTTTCGTTTCCTTTCGACAGTCCCTGAGGTACGGTGCTGCTTAATTAATTTTCGAAATTCGATACCGGCGGTGGTAGTTTCTGTCGGCTAAGCTAGTATCCAAATATTTGTTGACTAGAGTAAATTAAAAAGCATTACACTACCAAAGTTAAGCAGTGACCTCGAATTTCGAGCTTTCGAAAAAAAGAAGAGTAGGTTCGGTTACAATTGGATACTCGGGTCATCCTGAATTAATGATGGAACGATTTGGCTGTAAAAAAAGCGATAAATAAAAAAAAAGGGGAAAAAAAGAAGGAAAAAAAAAGTCGCGAATTAATCTTACCAAACACTTGATTCAAATATAAAAGAAAACGTGCTACAAGGCTATATAAAACAGCGACGAACACTTTGTGTTTACACACTACCGCAGATGGTGACGACAATTAATTAGTAATATAATTTTTCGCAATTATATTAGCAGCAACAAATACTGTACAAAAAAACTTGTAAACGCGATGAACGATGGTATTACGCAGTATCATTTTTTAAGAAGTTATCGTCGGACTTTCTTGCTTCATTGACGTTTGCGTGTCATTGGAAATTACTCGAATGCTACTACTCATTATAATAATAGACTTACAAACTTTTTAATGAAATATAAATTCGTAAACAAAGCGAGTAATCAGAATAATTAAAAACATAACTCCATTATTTTCTGATTTCTCGTTTACTTTAAATAAATTATCGTTGTAAGTCAGAAATAAATCTTAAGATCTAATCTACAACTTTTGATTCCTTCCGCGAAGATGTTTTACTTTCAAATAAAAAATTGCTACAGCATTCAGGCGATTAAAAAAAATATTTATTGATATTTAACAATCATTGCTATCATATACAAATATTGAAAGATCTGATTTAATATGCATTATCGATCATAAAAATATTACATTACTTGAATTATCAATTCAAATATACAGTAAAACCTGCATATCTTGAAAATTGCTAAACATGCGTACTTATATCAGTAAAATCCTAAATTCACGCTCCTGTTTTAGTTATTTGGGAATAAACATGCATAATATTACAAACACTTAAAAACTAAAAATATATACGAGGGTCAGTTGAATCGTATAGCCCTGAATCTGTACAACTACCTGCACTTCTTCTACCAGAAGATCCTCATGCTTCTTCTATAGTATCGTTAATGGAAAACAATATTGAAAGTAAAACTCTCTTAACACGAATAAATCAAAGATCGTAACGCAAACATCAACATTATACTACCTCGTTGAAAGTAACTATCACCTCCTTCCTCGAAACAACGCAGCACATTCGAATAATCGACAATGATCGAAAAAAAAGAACATAAAAATCTCTACAATCGTCAGTCGAAGCAATTGATTCAGCCAATAATTTCTCCTTCATGACCGAGAAAGAGCTGCAAAACAGTATTTATTTTAAAACAACGTGCCGTTCTGCGTAGCCTTTTGATTGGGATTAGCAGTGCCCGGCAATGCGTCCAAGACCAGCTTTCGTCGATGGTATTCTGCGTTGCTGTTGTTGCTCTCATTACCAGTAGCCATTGATTTTCGCCGTAGCGGCGCCGTCGTCGCATTCCCATTAACTTGCTTCTCCTCTGGGACAATTGAATTCGTACTCTTACGCCTCGACGGCAACAAATCACCATTCGTTTGGCTGTCCTTTATAACGCCGTTGGGTTTACTGGTAGCCATCATGCTTGGATGTTTCATGCCATTGTGATTGCTACCGGGAGGCGAGCCCATCGGTAATGTCGTCTTTCGCCTTGCATTTGAATTTGTGAGCTCGTGATGGTTGAAATTAACTTTACTTGCTTGATTACTGTTTGCTATTTTTGCAGAAAAAATATTTACGGTTAGTTTAGGTTTTGATAATAAAGTACAAGATTAATTTTTTATCGTTATAAAATTCGTCAAACTTACCTAATTTAACGAAATCGGTCGAATTCTGGCTGCCGTTCGTGAGCCATCGCTCGACCTGAGCCGCGTGTGATTTCTGCAAAACTTTACGAATATTGCCATTCTCACCCTCTTCCTTCATTAAGTCTTGCAGTTTCTGAATAGTTTGATAAAGAATAACTGGACTGACGAGACCAAAATCGAAAAGGTTGCACATGTGTAGAATGAAATTGCGATAAAGATTCTTCATGAGCAATTCCCTGCCTTTGTTTTCGAGGAACATCAGGCAGGCCAATGGAATCTGGCAGTCGCCAACGTAGCCGTGTTTCATCACGTGCAAATTCCACATTTTCATAAGTTCTTTCTCGCCCTCGTTCACGTCCGTAAAATCATCTATCATCATCATTGTTTTTGTTTGTAACCATTTTGGATCGTTTTCGCCCTCGGAATCTGCGTCTAGTTCTTTTGGATATATTGGTAAGCAGGTAACGGTATGATGATATAATCTGCAAGGAAAGAAGAATATGGAAATTAACATATACAGTATTGCTATGATAAAACGTGTTAATTTATTCCAAAGTAGCTGTTATATCTTTATGAAAAAAAAAGTTTTTAGTATTTACCTATTGTGACCAGTGATATAAGGTCGGGAATTCTCAAACTCATTTTCGTCGAGTTCTAAAAATTCCGAAAGGCTCGGCTTTGGTCGTTTGGGTCGACACACTACAATGTTTGTAACACTAGTGCGTCTTGTGGGCCCTGTTCTGGAATACGAAACATGAGACGGTTGCGAGATCAATTCATGTGGGCTACCTGAATATGAACCATCGTAGGAATCGTTTATAGCTACATCTATTCTAGCACCTTGTGGTATTGGCTATAAGAAATTAAATGATTTCAATAAATAAATTTGGGTAACTACTTAATAGTTCTAGTTCGATAAATCTAACTATTTAATGATTACTCACAGCATAAGTAAATGTGAATCTTGAATGACATAGCTTAAGATGTTTCAATAATGAATACAGTCTACCACAGTCGAGTGAACACCAAGGACAATGCAGATCTTCACATGCCTCGGTTTGTTGTCGACTGTTATTATTATATAGAAATTGATACACTATTTGTTGATTAGCCTTGGACACCTCCATTTTCTCAATAGTTGTCACAGACATTTTTGAAGGTGCAAGTGGACTAGGTGTAGGCAGTGTCGTATTATTATTATTGTTAGTATTATTATTATTATGATTAGTTAAACACCTATCTAAACCAGCTGAAAAAGAAACATATTATAATTAGTATTAGGTAATTGAATAATATTCTTTCTAAAACAGTGTACAGAAGAATTTTGACTTGGTGATTAAAACAATCTATAAAAGGTACCAGCAATATACCTATGTACATCGTTTAATATGCTAGTATGCTAGTATTATTAATATTGCCCGAGTTCGACCCGAAAATCTTACTAGGTTAGATCGAATTATGAAGTTGCGATAAGAAAACTTTACGAAATTCTTTTTGTAATTTCCAGTTGTTAACACGTTGAAACGTTAAAAACTGCATTTAAAAAGGAACAGCAATCATACCGAGTTTAATCCCACTATTTTTTATTTTCAATCCATCTCATCAAAATCCTTAAATCAGAACTATCGAATTGAACAAGAAAAGGGCCTACTATTTCCAGGTCGATTTTCTTTGTTATCACCATTAGGCAGTGCTTGAATGGGCGGCGGTCGATCGACGAATCCGTTGCTAGGCTCGGTGGTCCAGTTCAGTCTGAATTTGAGAATAGGACCGCGGTTGAATATTTCGAATGGGCCGCAGTCCTTGATATCGGCTATCATCTCCCAAGAACTGTGCTTCTTCGGACTCGACCTCACGCTCGGCTGTACTTCCTGCAGCACGAGCTCGTAATCGCCGTCCGTTAGCAGGCAGCGATTGTGCTTGTCGTAGACTACCAGCTCCGCGCCGTAAAGTTTTACTTCCTCGGCGTTGGTTTTTATGGCAGTGCCGTTGGCGGATTTGCGCCTCTTTTGAGCTGGTTCTGAAATATTATTTTTCTGTAGTCGTCGCGTCGACTTTTAGAGTTCTACTTGCTGGAGCTTGACGATTTATTTCAAGGTTGTCTTTACGAAAATTTTGCAAATACAATTGAATTTAATGAATTGCGAATCGATAACAATATATACCTAATTTCCAGCGAATTCGTATAGTATGGATGCATAAAGATATAAAATTACCTTCTACATCACAGTTTTGCATAAGGCAGCCATTATTAGACATATAATAGACCCTAAGTAACAGCATATAAGTCTTTGCCACATGGCCATTGCTTAAACCAAACGATTCGTTAGGTATTGAGACTGTGGGCGCCCTTGGCGGTGGATGATGCTCGGAAGGATTTATCGGAACTTCACTCGTTCCCACAGATACCTGTTAAACAAAATAATAAATCACTATCACAAAGCATTACAAACAGTATACATTGTGAAATACTTTATTGGTTGAAAAAAAAGCTGAAATGTAGTGATATTATTAACCACCCTCACACTCGCTCAAGCTTTTCTCGAAAGAAAAATAAATCTGTATACCTGCATAATCGGCGAACTAACATCCTTGCGCTTCTTGTGGCATATTTTCAACAAGAGCGTCTCTACTTTTACGGAATCCTGAGGCGCCTCGACTGCAAGGAAAAACAAAGAACAAAGAATGAATGTCGATGCACAAGAGATGGGCGATAGTGCACTATGACGTTTCCTTGCTCAACACCTACGTTTCTTATCGTGAAATCCAAAGAATGTGAGCGTCATATAGCCGCGCAGCCCACAATTCTTTTCCTTCTCGTCCTTGGCAATCAATTTCTCGAGGATCGAATTGATGCGGAAGCCACGGCGCGACTTGTTCGTACGAGACATGCGCTGCCTCATGTACGTCAAATTTCTGTACAGAAATACTGGCTGCAACGAGAAAAAAGAAGATCGACGTGAGATCTGCGACTCTTTCATGTGATCGTAAGGTATAGGTATAATTTGTGTGTACACTGGAAAAAATCTGGCTACTTGCACTCTGGAAACTAGTCTCTTTCCGCGGTGAGAAAGAATTTCTTTTATCGTAAGTGAAACAGTGAAAAGTTTTACATTTGTTTAAGTGGTTACAATTATTACTTTGAAAGAGAAAAATTAAAACAAGACAGTGAATATTTTATATCTTGAATTTAATTTTTAATCCCGAAGATTCTTTTCAACTACTTTTATATAGAATTATTTCCGTAACAAGAGCATTCTCTTTTTGTTAATGCCATTTTTTAGAGTCAAATTAAAAAGAAATAATCTATGAATACAATATTCAAAAAAAGTCGTTTTGAATTTCAACTGTTCAAAAATAAAAGTAGAATACAACTTCTTCGTCGGAATAATCTTCAAAAAGAACTAATTTTCTGGTTATATTCAAGATTATATTTTTTTTGAGCAAGTAATCAGTTTTTTTCAGTATGTGAAGTGTATGAGTGAGGTAGAAAAATTTAGAAGTTGTTAATAAACAAGTGATAACTAATACGTACCGTATTTAAATAAAAAAACTATATCACAAAAGTTCCGGCATAAATCAAATCACGACATAAAAAGAGAGCAAAAAACGATTCATTTGCTAAGTATAAAAAATTAAACGGGTACATATGTATTATTTCGTCCGTCATAAATGAATGAAACTCACATGAGAAAACGTAAAAATCGTGGAAAACCAAATATTGTGCCATGTAACCGAAATTAATCAAATAAATATACGTAAAAGAATAATGCAAGCATATCAGGCTACTTGTGTAGAATAGGAACGACAACAAATTTTGAGATCGAACATTCGTTTATAGAGTGGTTACAATATAAAACTAAGATACATATAATACAACAAAATTTTGTTAACAAAACATTAATCATAGTGGTTAAACATTGTAAACGGAATTGCCATTAAATAATATTAATAAGAGGGATTGAACATTGGGATAAGATATTCATTTTGGTACTCACCGAAATTTGATTCCGTGTACGTAGATACCGATAGATTTGTGTTGGTTCTGTAACAGAAAAAAGTTTTCCCCATCAAATGATTGATTACTTTTTATTTTGTACATAAATTACATAAACTTTCATTTAGAAAGAATAGGGCACGAGCAAAAGAATTTTCCCAACATGCAGCAGTCGGCAACAGCCAACTGTCATCGCGTCTACTTCTATTATACATATGTATATATATATATATATATAGGCATGTGTGCGGGACCGATGGCGAGAGTAAGGGCAACCGTCGCCAGATGGCAAGCCGAGAAAGCGAAACACGCGAGAGAATAGTAGCGGGCAGGGTACAAGTGAGGCTAGAGAAGCGCAAGTAGTCGATCCTTCTGGGATTCAGAACGGGAGATGATGACTGGGAGTTGCTCGCCCCTTGCGAGATGTCTGCGCGCTCGTTCTTGTTACGCATTGGCAGACTATGACCCTCTGATCTCGTTCTTCTCCAATAATTATTTATCATTGATAAAAAAAAAATTAATCGATCGTTCAATATCGGTTGCTGCTATTCATTTTTAGCTTAATTGGTTTGGTGATGTGTATATATTATTAAATCGCCAAGTATTCTGCTATAGAATCCTTACTATTTTTCTTAGCCGAATTCAATCTATTATTAAATATCTACCTACATTTTCTCAATAACATTTGAATTTTCGAGAAATATCGGTAAAATCAACTCGAATGCTTTCAGCTCGTTTATTTTTTGATAAGCTTTTGCATGCTTAAGTAATTCACTTTTCGGCAAAAATTAAATCGAAAGAAGAACAACTTACTTTGTATAAAATCAATGAAATGAACGACAGTCAAAAGAATTTGTATGGAAATTTTGAAACTGGTTGTTATTGGAGGGATCTTTCCACTTTATACCTATGTTTGAATGACATTAAGACTGTGCATGAAATTATTTTGAGAATATTGTTATACAAAGAAATATTGTATTCCAATCTGATAATACGAGTATTCTTTAACACCAATAAAAACTGGAACTTCGTTTTCGGACTTTCTTTAATAATAAGTTTTAAAATTAAAATGAGGGTTCTAAATAGCTTATTATACAGTTCAGAATATTAAGTTATTTTACAAATAAAACAAAACTTTGTTGTGCAGCACGACACATGGTGCACGCGTATAAAAATTAAAAAAATTACTTGCCCAACGTAAATTTTTATATTTCATTTTAATATCGCATCTTTTGGAGCAGGTATACGGTAACTTTAAGCTTATCATTTTATTACAGCTTCTTCCGGTACGAGAAAGGATCGAGAAAGATGAAATTACATACTTTCCGTTTTATAATTTTTGATGCATTAATTATTCGTGAATAAGATATCGTTTGCCATATTGCTTAACTTCATCTAAGCTGGTGTATTTCGTGTAATAAGTTTTTGGTCCTTTGTATGTGTCTCTTACAGATTTTCTTTATATCGCCGATTTCGTAAAAAAAGGTGATATTTCAGAATCCGTTTTAAGAATGGTGATATCTGAACTATATCAAAGGACCACTTTTCTCTCCTTTTTAAAGCGACGTTCTTTAACTTTATTAACGTAGAAATTTTTTAAATGTTAGGTTCGAATTCTGCCAGTAATTCCTATTCGATTACAATATTTACAAAAAATTCTATGCAAATAAAGTTAAAAAACATCACTTAAAGACGAAAGAAAAGTGGGCGCATGCGAGATATCACCTTTCTTGAACCGAATTCTGAGATCGTCGCCTTTTTAGATGGAGGTGACGGTATTAAACAAAAACTTTCCAATTAAATTTACTTCGATCCCGTGCGCAACGAAAAAGTAATGATTTTAATTTAAACTTATTAACTGTTTCTGTGTTTATCCTTTCTAAGTATTACAGTTTACGTAAGAAATACAGTACATGTCTCGAAGTTCGTCTATTCATTGGTATATTCGAGATAATTTGAATATCAAATTCATTTTAAACAAAGCAAAATAATTTCTATCGATACCAGCCGAATGCGATTGAGTATCAGTTTCATAACTATACTTTCAATGTTACGACTAATTGAATCTGAATTATTCGTGCTCCGAATGTTGAATGCACCATATCTACTAGGTTTATGTAAGTGTTTACGAAGGTAAAGAAAATAGTGGAGTACAAACAATTGATAGATACATAAAGTGCTGTGGCATATAATATCCACGGGCAGTTTAGCCTAAGTGAATCGATAAAAACTGAGATATGAAAAACGAAAGAAATTTTTATCGAGCTCTTAATTCGCGACAATTTTATTAACTGTATCAATACTGTATCAATATCGGATAAAGCAGATTCAACTTACCCATAGTGTTATGGTATTTCATCTGTACCAGTTTGTATAAATTTTCAATATATTCTCTTAAATACATCCGTCGTATGAGTACTTAAAAAAACTTCTTCCAAAAAAAAAAAAAAAATTGCATAACTTGAAATCAATCCAGTAAATAATTTGACATTATGTGATCAAAATATAACAAAAAAATTTTTAAAATTAAATTATGTATTCAAAAAATACATTGTAATTTCTACATAATTTAATCAAAAAGCACTAATTCTTTGTTCTATGTATACAAAATATTTATTTTTAAAATTTGTGTCCCATTCACGCATAACATGCAAAAAAATTTAGATAATTATCAATTTTCATAAAGAACCCCAACTAAAGATTCTCATCAAAATTAACGTTTCAAATTTTGATTCGTAAAAAAAAGAATTGGAGTGATCTAGTTGGCAAGACTCGAAATTGTGACAGGTGTTTCTGTGAGAGCTTAGCGAAGAAATTTTCAGTCACGTGAAATTAGAACTGCAGAGAAGCTGAAATTCAGCTCGGACAATCTTAATCTACACCAACGTTTTCATAAAACAGATTAATATTAATTAGGTGAGATGACTTAATATCATTTGAAACATAAATAACTGTTTTTCGCAAGATGGAAAACAAATTCTAATTATCCGTGTACATAGTTGATCCTTACATGTTCAAATTATTAGTTAAGATATAGATAATTATCAAGTTGGAATATGAAAGTGAAATGAAACGTTTTTAACATTATTTTCTTAACTAAAATTTATATCATTAAATACTTTTCGACAAAAATGCCTTGTGTAGAAATGCGAACACATCGTCTTTTTAATATCATAATTTCGAATTTTTAAACTTTTCTACGAAAAATTTGAATTGATATTTGCAGATAAATAGCAATGGTAGAAAAGCAGTACTGAAGCTTGAAAAATTACCGAGCATTGGTACAATTTTCCAAGTGTGATGAAAATTGGCTACTGATTAGCAAATTGATTACTGTTAGAGTAGGTCGCAGCTAAATCTCAGAATACAGTAATTTTACAAACTGTGTTTGAGAAAGCATTTGCACATATACTTATATGTGCAAATACATATATTATTTCATATACAATGTACATATATTGTATATATGAAATAATAGTAAGTATTCTATGAAAAAAATAGCACTTGTCGCAATTTTTTTGGTAAGGAGACATTGATCTCACAAATACACATAGAGTCAAAGAATAAAAGTGAGCAAGTATCAAATACAGTTGTTTCCGAGCGATGATTTTTTACAATTCTCGTGTAAAAACGCGTAGTGTTGTAAAAGTAGAAAAACAGGAGGTTTGTGGCATACACAGAGTCGTTCGATAATACCAGGAGTTTACAATTAGATAAAAAGAAAGCGAGGAAAGAAGTGCAAAGGTTGAATGGGATCGACCTACATGGTTTCGAAGAAGCTAGAAACATTTTTACTTTGTTCTAGTTGATGGAATTAAAAAAGAATCGGAAGTCCGAGATTTGACTAGGATATTTTGATGTATTGTGAACCACTGAATCTGAATATGACCTCAGAAATGGTTCATCATGTCACGATCTTGAGATATCTTATATTACAAGGTTTTCGAGATATATTAACTATAAAATATCTCAAAATTGTAACGTGGTAGACTAATTCTGAGATCACATTCACGTTCAGTCACTCACAATGTATAATAATATCCTAGTCAGATCTCAGGCACCGAGTATGTCAAAATTCGATCAGTGTTACTCTCATGATCACGAATAAGTTTTGAAAGTTTTTACGTCTATCGTATTATATATTCTTTATTCGAACCCACCTATTGCAAGCAAACCTTTATTACACTTACTTTTTTACCGTAAATCCTGAGTACGATAATGCAAATTGCTTTTTATATCCCGATCTACGATGCATTCATAGCGATAGCATGTATGTATAACATGTTGTAACATAGCTAAAGATGCATTCTTCCAAAACCCCTTCCTAACATTCCCAAAGTCAATCGAAAGCGTTAATATTAAAAAATTTAAACTTGTACAATTAATCGCTATCGAAGCCACCATGCCAAACACTTTTCGGCCTTAATTACTCTAACAGGGCGAAACTGCACGCATACCGCCTGTTCGCACATAAAAATAGTCAAGCGCAAATGCGTGGCATGCACCCGGGCTCTCCGGCAGCGAGATAGAGAGAGAGAGAGAGAGAGAGAGAGAGAGAGAGAGAGAGAGAGAAAGAGAAAGAGCAGGGCAACAAAAAAAAATATGGTCGTCGACTCGCAAGCAAATGCATGCAGCCGTCACGCTTGACGGCACACGCCTCTACCGGTAGGAGCTCACTTGGTGTTTATCGTAAACTTTTTATGCGCTAATGCTAGCCAATGTTGCTTTTCTTTTGTGTATAATTAGTTCGTTTTTATTCCTCACGACTTGTGGGGTTCGCGGTTAAATTAATTAATTAAAACTGTATAAGGGTTGGTGCTCGGTGGTAGGGTAAAAAGTTGGCGATTTTTTTTTTAACGGCTCATCTGCAGAAGGTACAGCCAGAATATTCGACCCTTTTGATAAAAGTCTGTTGAACTCTTTTTTTGCATCTTAACCTTGCATTTCACTCTGTGCAGTGTCTGCACCTACTTCCTTCGAATTTATTTAAGTAAAAGGACTATTTTAATGTTAAACGTGAATTAAGACTGTGAATTATAGGTATGAAACTTAATGTTTTTCATGAGATATAACTCGTAAAACCGAATATACGGCCAAAACAAACACAATTCTTTTACATTCGCGTAATTTACCTTCAGCTTTTAACTATAAACAGCTAAAAAAATGAAAATTTGACTACACACATTTTGGATAATCATTCATTTCGTACTGCCGCATATACATAAAAGTCTCGGGCATAGATTAAACTCATCAGTATTACAGAAACGCGAGTTTTTAGTACAGGACTTAATCATTTTTTTTCATGCGCGCTTGATCGTATACGCGCGTATACTATACACGAAAACTACGCTACAGGCTGTATACTCAACCCTCGAGCTTTGAGCTCTAGAAAATGTGCATTTTTAGCCATCAGCTGGGGAGCTGCTCCGTCACCCGTAACCGCTGCACTCCTTTGAGTCATCTATACCTAAGCGGGCTTGTTTCTTTCTCGCTACGCTGTACATAGTTACCGTGCGCTCGCGATGCCAACAATTTCTATCCTTTTTCTTAGGCTGCCCTGTGCGCTACTTCGTGAATCATTTCATCTCGATTACTATATACATCACTATGTATTTCCCCAGAGGTTCGTTTTTTTTCCTTTGCTTTGGGGTTACCGTTTGAGTAGTTAGTTTCTGTATAGCAGTAAATGAATGAATGTGTAGTTAAGGCGAATCCGTACGCAATATCCTTAACGACAGCTGCAGTTTGGTACTCGTTGCATTTAGTTTCAATATATTTCGATTTCAAAGTTAAGCGCTATTCTTTCCGGTCCTCGGAATAACGTTCAATTAACAAAATGAGAAAAAATTAATTAGAAATTGAAATGTTGAAATAATTGAAAATCAAAATGTAAATTGAGATTGTTTGGAATACAATAAGTATTTATTTTTTATTTTTGTTGAATAGGGTTAAGATTACGGTAGTTCTAAGTTAATTCTTAGACTCTTATTGTAAACTAGTTTCTTACAATTACAGTAGTACTGTACAAAGAGAAGATTCTATATTAATTATACAGTTTTTACTAATGACTCTGGAGGACAATTGAACCATGAGTGTAATTTGTTTTCAAATGTCATCTAGTGCTTTTTCTTAGCCATACGTATATATAATTAATAACCGTACTATTTACGAGGTTGCCATGCCTTAGAAAAAAAGGTTTTCAGATTGTTCATATTTTACTCCAAATTCATAATCAAGAAAATAGAGATCTTTGTACAAAAAAAAACTCGTTGAATACCAAACTAAATCTGAGAAATGAATTATTATGTAAGTAAAAATGTTGCCCATTGGTACGATCGAGATTCATTTAAATCGTTTATTTTAACGAGTATTTTAAAATTGTTAAATGTGTCTTAAACGTGATTTAAAGACCCTTGTCTTTAAAAACTCTACAGGTTTATCTATAATTCGTCGTCTATGAATTCGTAAGCTGTCAGGTACAAATATTAATAATATATCAAAATTTTTAGGAACTTGTGAAATTTGGCGATTTGTCAACGCTGTATTTTGTATTCGTAAATCGTAAATATGTCAAACAAACGCCAAACTTTCAAAATTGTTTTTTAATTCTTCTAAACTTTGTCTTTTGCCAAAGCGAATGTTTTCTCATCGTTTCTATCTACCCCTTGAGCAAAATTGTTAGAACGTTAATCTACTTTAAAAAGTTGCTATATAACGTAAAAAACAATCTTTCATTGAAAATAGATTAACACTCGGAGCACAATCCGTTTACTAAAAGCGGATCCTCTTACTGCAAGAGTTAGCATTCTCGCAGCAGATTTCTCTTTGAAACAAATCAACGCGAAACAGAAAACTCCATGAAGCTCTAGATAAAGAGAACTAAATAAAGCCAACAGCAGCCATCGCAGTCGCGGTCGTCGATGTTGTCAACGACAGTGGCATATCACCGATTCCCAGTGAATATATCTAAAATGGCAGTGAGAGACAGACATATACAATACATCCAGAGAAGAAACAAACATACAGCTGCTCTCGCGACTTCAAGTTGCTCTTTTCTGCTCCGAAACCAAACACGTCTCCACCCACTTACGAAAACCCTGTCAGAAGCAGCCCCCGAACCCGGGTTCTTAGCATTTGCAAAAGGAAAAATCTAGTTTTTCTCCAATTTCATTGTTACTTTACATTGCACCCACACATAGGCAGACTTGTAGCGAAGTGTGCGTTAAATACAGCCGACGCGCGCGCCTTCTCCTCTAACCAGGTTATGTTCGCTCTATCTGTCTGTCTCTATCTCTCTCTCTTTCGCGCACCCAGGAAAACGTTCCAGCGATGCGCTGCAGCATCACCGTCGGCCCCCAGCACAAACCTAACCTCCCTCGGATCTTCTATCGAACGATGCAGGGAGATGAGCGTTGAGGGAAGGCAAGAGCGAGAAAAGTGAAATGAGAAATGGAGAATCGCAAGCGCGGGAAGGCGGCTGTGTGTATGTGCATAGACGGAGAGATGGAAAATAACACTTACTCTCGAAAGCTTGGAGGAAGAGTTCGTGATCCGCCTGTATCTGATCCATCCTGTCCTGAGGTCGTAATTGCTGCTGCAGCTGCTGCTTTTGCATCGCGCCGATAGCCGCTGCCGCAGTCCCGGACTCCGGCTCCTTCTCCCGCTTCTTCGGCGGCATTTTTCAGACTCCTCTCTCTAGCTTCCTTCTCCTTCACTCTCACTCTCTCTCTCTCTCTCTCTCTCCCTCTCTCTCTCTCTCTCTCTCTTTAATACAGCGGCGCGTTCCTCTCGCTCGCTCGTTCGCTCGCTCGCTGTGTTTTATATTGCGCTGTGTACGTGTGAGCGTGAGGTTATGTGAGTAGAATCGAGCGAGTGTGTGCGCGCGTGTGTGCGAGAGTCGGCGGGAGAAGATAGAGAAAGACTCGCACTCACGGCACACCGAGTAGGCGACGACGACGACGACGGAGAGGACGTCGACGAGGAGAGAGAGAGTGATTCCTTTTTTTTCCCCTGCTTTTCAGAGTTCCTCGGCGCGAAGAACCGATAACACACGCGTACGCATACCGTGTGTTGTCTCTTCTCCTCTGCACGCGCACTCGACACACACAACACACCGCGCGCACACCAAGTAGTCTCTCTCTCTGCTTTTGCTTCTACTCTGCTCGCCCAGCTCAACTCTTATGCGTGTATATGTACAGCAGCAGTAATATAGAAGCGTGGTGCAGCCGCTGCTGCTGCCTCCCTCTGTCCTTTTCTAGAGCAGCCGCGCGCGAAAAAAGTGCCGCATCTGTCCTTCTCTGTTTTTAGAGGCTCGTCGACCGACGTGCACTCACAGTCACTGCATACATTTATACACCTTATATACTTATATACTATGTGTTACGTTACGTGTGTACGCGGAGGTATATGCTTGCTCGCACAGTCGCACTCGCACAGCACAGCACAGCAGCACACAATCTCTCTCTCTTTCTCGTTTCTCTTCTGTATACGTTTGGCGGCAGATAGCTAGAGGCGCTAGAGCAGTAGAGACTATAGAGCCTCACTGACGAGAGTTGAGTCCGCAACTCCGCACCCTGTGTTTGCGCTGCAGTTGCGCAGTTGCGCTTCTGGGTGGGGGTGGGCGGTGGTAAATATCTAAACATCTAACAATTCTGTAGCTTTTAAGTATCCTATACTACTTACGCGAGTTACACGGCAACGGCCGTGCCAAGGATTTTTCATTTCAATTTAATACGTATCACAAGATTTAAATGGTAATCCTTTTGAATCTTTTAAATATATTTAAAATTATTAATTTTATAAATAAAAAGATAAAATTCATGCAGTAAGAAGTTATATATAAAATTTTAATTCTGGTTAAAGGAAATGATTTTAACCGTACTATAAAATTTACGTAGATAGGTATTTCACAGTTCACGTTATTTCGCTCAATATTCAATTAAAACTATAAAGCATCATACGCAGTTCAAAATATGACAGTTTCCGAGAGCATTTATGGTAGAGTTTCGCAAATGTCAAGTTAACGGTAAGGGTATATAAAAAAGGATAGCAACAACACTGGATACAGATGGCGCTAAAATCAGTTCTCATAGCAGATAACTGCATTGTGCACGTGAGGTAAGAAGGGTAATAGATAATAAAAATTGCATTAATCCAATCAGAAATAAGCGCGCGGAACTGCATTAATTTAAAATTCCGTTACTAATATTTTTTCTTATACTGTTTAGAGCAAGTAAGGTAATTTTAATTAAAAAACCTATTTTGGTTTACTTTGTAAATATTTATATAATAGATGTTCAAAAACCTATAATTTTTATCAATAAACCTTTTGTTTGCCTTTAAAGTTTTATTTTATGGAACCTTTTATTAACCTTTTCTGACTTTATTATGAATTAAATTCGAATAGAAATAGCCTCCTAAATGATTATATATAGGTGCTTACGTATATAATGTACAAGTACACTTATTTAGAATCTAGGATTTCTCATCTCTCGTTTAATAATTGGGGATCATAACATTGATAACCTAACCTTACAGTTCGGTACAAGATAATACAGAATTAAGGAGGTACCTCTATTTCGTAATTGGTGAACAATAAAATCGTACGTCTTCCGTATATATATATATAGATATATATATGTATAACTCCATGTTTATCTGAGTTTCCACGCCATCTACATTCCATTGCAATTACAGAAGCATAAAGTGATTTTAGTATGTTCCGTTTGTTATTTTTGTATTTAAATCGTTCAACCCAATTTTATCAATGTCTGATAAACAATAATTTACTGAATGCAAATATTCATAGAGTAATAAAATATAAACGTTTATAATAAATATTTGGTTTAGTTATTTACGCTACAGTTCTGATTATAATTATATATTTGAGTTCTTAGTGCTTTTACTTATATATGACATATATTTCTTTATGTTAAAGTTGACATCAATGCTGCATAAATCAGTGTCAGCATGAATGAAACTTCAGGTTGTGGTGAGCTACAGCAACTTGTACAGGAAGAAGAGAGCGAAGAACCATTAAGTAGAGGAGGCGAAGCTACACCACCTTCTACACCTGCAAGGTCTAATCGACCATCCAAGGGCAAAATGGATAGTTCACAAGCACTGGTGATTTTTTTAATTAGATTTACCAACTTATTACCATCTTCAATTTTTTGATTTATTATAACTACAGCTATGTACAAAAAGTGCTTTTTTTTATATAATATTGTTTGATTTGATAGCAACAAATTATTTGGGAAAATAATGCACAAACTTCGTCAATAATAAGCAAAGGATCTTCCAGTCAAGCAACCACCAGTCAAGGTTCAATGTCGGGTAGAGCACCTAATTCATCTTCTTATACCGGCAATCAATCTCGTAATATGCATCTTAATGACAAAGAAAAGCAAAAATTAACTCGTCCAGAACTTCCAAGGGTGAGCAAGCAACCGAAAGGTAAACTAACTTTTATTTTTGTAATATTTTTTAGGTACTATGTATGCACATCGTATTCTGATTTTCAATCGTATTATTTGGATATATTTTTTTATTCTTTCAATTCTACAATTTGTTATTATAATTTATAATTTTTAATTTTTTTTCACAATATCCATCGGAAGTTGTGATTACCAGTGTATGTAAATATATAATTACGTTATCTAATTAGTTAAATAATATTATTTTACTTTAGTTATGAGTTTTATTGAGTTCTTTAATTTGAAGTTTCTTTTATTTTATCACACTTTTTACAAAAGTTATGGCACCTTGCAAGCATCATTCATTTTTATCAGAGGTACCAGATGTCAGACATATGGAACAAGCATTACTTCAATTACTAGAGGACTTCCATAGTGGCAATTTACGTGCTTTTGGTAACTAGTTTGTGTTGACTTGTAGCAGATGGTATAATTTTTTAATATAGAATAATAATTTTTATTTAAAAATAACAGGCAAAGATTGTAGTATGGAGCAAATGACTGAAATTAGGGAGCAACAAGAAAAACTTGCCAGACTTCATTTCGAAATGGGTCACCGCCAGGATGTTCATGGTGGTGAGCAATCAGGTTTTCGACAATCCAGTGCAAATATGCGCAATCTTCTCCAACGACTGGAACAGCTTAGTGTTTGTATAGAAAAATTACACAGCAAATAATGTTTTCTGGTTAATGAAAATTAGGACTGAATTTTTTACTTGTAAATTTCAATTTTCATTTATTTTTGTATGTATATTTAGGACTTGATGTTGGTTAATACATATAATTGCCGAATGTATATTATTAGATTTACATTTGTTATAAAATGTGATATAGGTTTTGTTAAGATAAAGAAAATATTAAATTAATGCTTTATTTTTTATTCATATATTAAATTTTAAACGTATTTATTTTACTATTTTTATTTTTATTATGGAACTCATAAAAAGAGTATGTATCGTACAGTGTGCCGTCGCACGTAGCCGACAGAACTTTCAAGTGAAACTTATATACGCTCGAATGTTTAACGGAAAACTCAATAAGTGGAAGCCAGTGATTATGAGCTCTATAACTTTTTGCTTCCTCAAAGTTTTTAACATTTTCATTATGACGCAGTTAATAGAGTGTCTTATGGGAAATCAATGTAAATTTATTATTTTGCATAAGTTACCTACCAATTAATGTTCAAATTTTTTGTAATAAAAGATAAATATTTGACGAATATTTAACATTTTCGAAAACTACGATTAGGTAGATAAAAATAATAAACCAAATTAATTGAAAGCAAAAAAGTCACCTTATAAAATGAGTGAAATCAGCTTTTGTATGGAAGATTATGTTCATCTGTACATCATCTTTAAATAAGTATAAATCGTGAATAAACAAAAAATAAAAAGTGCCTTAGATTTGACTAGGAAAGTACGTTGTGACAATGAATTGGCAACAGTTTTTTTACGTAAACTATCAAAATAAGAAATAAAAAAATCATTATTTGGCAATTTCGAAATTTTTAGTATAAAAAATTTTTACTAAGTATTTTATTAATTTTATTGGAAAACTTTATTGTATTTTAATTTCATTTAGTTTAATTTTTTTATTGATTTTATAATCTGAAACTTTGAACTAACATTCTCTTGCTGTTGCGTTATTTATGAAAATATCAAATATGAGTTTTTTTCTTTAAACTGCAATATCTCGACTCAAAAAATCTTAAAGAGTAATTAAGCTAAAAAGTTTAGCGTATGATTAGTAAGATTTACGGCCAACTTTTTTAGCAAAACATAAATTACAAAAATATTTTCCACATTAAGGTCCATATCTTGACTACCAATGAATGAAATTGAAACATTCCAAAGATTATATACATTATGTATGTTGTTTTTCTAATTGCCGAATTTATACTATCAGATTTACGTTTGTTATAAAATGTGATATAGACTTTGTTAAGATAA
The DNA here is from genome assembly GCA_900490025.1 of Megastigmus dorsalis. Classification (NCBI taxonomy): domain Eukaryota; kingdom Metazoa; phylum Arthropoda; class Insecta; order Hymenoptera; family Megastigmidae; genus Megastigmus; species Megastigmus dorsalis. The sequence continues at coordinate 19,398 of UELU01099425.1, forward strand.
AGAAAATATGAAATTAATGCTTTATTTTTTATTCATGTATTTTAAACGTATTTATTTTTATTATTATTATGGAACTCGTAAAAATTATATACAATAAAAGCGTCTTAAAAATAATTTTTCAAATTAAAAATAAAGAATAGAAATGTATGATGAAAATCATAATCAATACAAATTTGATAAAAATTTGGAATTATTGATTCCATCTTTTCTGTATGAGATAGTTCATTAATACAATCATAAACATAGATTCAAGCAATTATGTGAGTAAAAGTAAAAGAGAAACAAAGATTTAAATAGTTTAAAATATTAAAACATCAACTTCATGTCTTTGGAATATGAGTACATGATCTACATACATAACATTTATATTAATTTATTCAATATACAAACAATCCTAAAATAATAATTACTTTGCAATAAAATTTCATTATATAGACTTAAAAATATTTATAGTTTTTCAACTTCAATATCATTTAGATTATGATACGCTTATAAATAAATAAATCTGTGTACGAATAGATTAAATGTTACTTAAAAAATAGATTACACAAAATTTCGATTCTCACAATATCTGAGATCATATTACACTGACCGCAGAAAGATATCTAGCCATTTCTACGCCAAATTTTATCACCCTTATATCTTCGACAAGTATACATTCTAAGGAATGTGTTTTAACTGAATCCTATGATACCAGTATACTTTCATTTAAAAAACTTAAAAAAAAGCATTGCACGGAACAATATATAAGTGATTTTTAGTTTTGATTTTCAAAGCGTGAAGCAAAGTGCGAGGCCCCGAGCAGCACGAGCTCTTACAAAGTTCTCCTTGTCACGCAGTAACTGCAGCATCCGTTGGACATCTTCGGGTCGGGGCTCTCCGAATAGGCCTAAAATGAGGGCGGACGTGGCGCGCGTCACTCCGTTCTCCGATCTTGAGTAACCTCGCACCACTGCATTTCTAATTAACCGTTATGAAAAGAAAAAGTTTAAATTCAATTTCCGTTTAAATAGTTTACAACGCAATGGCGCTGAATTATTTAAGTAGATTTTACTTACCTGAGTTCTTCAGCTCTCTGAGGTAACTCGGTTTTCAAACAGTTGATCAGTTCTCGTAAAAAGTTTTCTATGCTGAGCTTACTTTCGGGTCCGAGGTAGGTGTGCATTATGTGTGACAAAGCTTTGCACTGCAGAAGCGGTGCTATATCGCACAAAACTTCTCTCGATGCCTTTAAGAAAGAAAGAACGATTTATGCAATAATTGTAACCATTAATCGACATCTTGTAAAATAGAAGAAAAAAAAAGGCCTAGAGAAAGAATTACCGTGGCGACAGCTACATTGCTGTCCTCCAATTTGATGGCGAGGCAGGGTAAACATCCGAGCAGATGATCGGTGACGTCGTCGTCGGGCGACAGGACGAACCTCTGCCATCCACGAGCCGTAGCCCCCAAGGCACTTATCGCTGTTAATCTCATCTCCCAATTCTCCTTCTCGACGAAGGGCTTGAGAGCCAGCACGACTCTCGGGCTTATCGGCTTCTCCGTCTTCACCGACAGCATCACCGACAGACCCTTCAGCGACTCCAGTACCACTTCGGTGCTACCTTCGGCATTGGACGGCTCCTCCAGTCCGTCCAGCAACGACGCTAAACAACTGTCGAAATACTCTTCTACCTAAAATCGTTAATTAACGGTTTGTATATTATATTACGACAAATGTCCCCTATCCGCATTCATACCTGTTTTGCTTCCAAACAAGCAACACGCGTGAGGCCGATAGTGGCGAGCTTCCTAACGAGGGACGAAGAGTCGGCTTTGGCTTCGTGCAAGGTGTTGATGATGGCGTCGAGCCAGATAGCGTCGCAGCCGGCCTTGGCGACGAGCTCCGCGTAAAAGGCCACGGCGATGGCTCGCTGAGGCGCCAGTGTGCTGGTCGCGAGTTTGCCGAGGCTCCGAGCGAGATCCGAGAGGACGTCGCTGCGTTTGGACAGACACTGCACCACCGTGTGAACCGTTCTCACGAGACTGTCCTCGGCCTCGGACTCCGACTCAAATGCCTAAATCAATCATTGTTTAGCTCATTATCGCGGGCTTCCAAGTTTAGGCGGGATACAATTTCTATACTTACAGTATCGTTCGATAAGTTCGTGATTTCCTGCACTCCGATGATATTTAGAATTTTCGAGAGCACAGTGTAAACCTCGCGGTGTGGAATGATTTTGCAGGTCTCGCGATTGGGTACGAAACCGAATTTGGTGCTTATGATGGACATGGGCGGATCGACGTGCAGCCAGCCCGAGAGGTACTTCAACAAAGTGCCGAATAACTCGGCCAGGTGAAGTTCGACCAAGTCTTCGGCTTTCGCGGAGCTCAGAAGTTGACCTATCGCTACTATGGCAGCGAGGGACGAGAATGCAGCGGTGGACCGTTTACCAATTTCCGTGGGTGAATTGCTGTCGACTAGTAAATTGTCGGTTTCCAATCTTCTTAAAAGTAAATCTAAAGTCTGAAACGAAGACGCAGTAGTTGTACGTTATAAAATGTTCTCGTGCACCGAGTATTATCCGAATTTAAAGGGAAAAGAAATAATAAACCTGTGAGCCAATATCCTCTGATTTGCCAAGCTCTCTCCAGCATTCTTGGGTACCGCGATCCAGAGGCAAAGGCTGGTGTAACAAGTGTTCCACGATCTCTTGCGAGTGATGACTGCTAAGGGATCTGATTGCCACCGCGGCTCCTTTCTTGCAACTAGCATTTTCCATCAGTCTCATTTGTCCGATTATACTATCTGAGAGCGACAATGAAAGATTCAATCAAAATAATAATTATGTAGTTATTAATAACATATGATTTAAAAGTTTGAAAAATCCCTCGGTCCTACCGACTAGATACAGGCTTGCTCGTGGAATGTCAAAGCCTCGAATTTTGAATAGCTCCTGCAGGGCAATGCCAGCAGCGATTCCTCCTTCCCCCCTGTACAAAAGTCCTTCGACCAAACCTTCCGCTAAGGTTACAACTTCTCCGCTCGCTACTCTCTCGCATGCAGCTACAGATAAGTTCTATACGCAACAAACATTCCCGCGTTAATTACGAATTTAAGTTTTGAACAATGGAGCGATATATTTGATGATTATGGATTTCTCACCCTGACTCCTTGATAAAGTAATTTCGCATCCTCACTGACTATTATTCGCTTGGATTCGCTCAAGTCTTGATTCAAGTTATTGTCCGGTAAAGTAGATCGATGTCTAGCTCCGATATTCAGAGCTAAGGCAACGCAGTCGACGACCAACGGCCTCAAAGCGAGCTCCGGATCTGCGCTCCAAGCTAAAAATCTACCAAGAAGTCTGCCGGGTTCTAGCTTACCTCCTGGATATGTGTATTTCAAAGAATCGTGGTAAGATCTGAAATAAAGTTTTACATTATCGTAGATCTACTTTAATTGCGCAATGTGATTGAAGTGGAGAGAATGAGATAGGATTAATTTACCGGAGTGTCGTTCGGAGAACAAGTAATGTAGTTCTTCGCTCAGCAGAAGATTTAGACTGCATCCAAGATAAAAGTACATCGACTAGCAGTGCGAGTGTATCGGCGGAATCGGCCACAGTTTCGCTGCTGATGATACCCAAACCTTCGATGACCTGTTGCATTACTTGAGACTTTTTCATTCCGTAAATCTAAAATTATTCAAATTAGGTACGTGTTAAACCATAATAAAAACTATGATTTATAGTTTGTCAATTAAAATTGTCAATCACCTCTGAACTGGCCGCAATCACTTTGTCCATTGTTGTCTCGAGCAGCACTTCCTTTTCTTCGGTACTCAAAGCAGGAGGTATTTTCCTAAATTCGTGTTAAGGATCATGTCGGCATAAAATTTTAAAAACCGAAGAAATTATTCAGTAAAGGATACAACAGAGAAATGATCGCTTTCAAAATGAGCGGGTAGAGCTGCAAGGGCCTATAACCGGACGCCGATTGGAAAAGTCCAAGAAGCGTAGCCAAAGCGTTTCCTCGACTGCGAAAGCCCGTTGAATTGGCTAATCGATTTGGATGTATAGCTCCGCCCCCCTAAATTTACAAACCACAAGTCGTCGATAAATAAATTATTTTGAAAATGCAAAAGAATGTTATAATCAAATTACCTGTTCCAAAGCGATGAGTCCAGCCTCTTTGGTAGTCACCTCCTTGCAGTCGTTCAACTGACGTATGACCCACGGCAAAATATGCTTGTCCAAAGCAGGAAACAGAGTCGTGGCATCGCCTTTCCTCGCTATTTCCGCGTAAGCCCTCATCAGTCCAGCTTTGGCGGCTTCATTGGTCGCCGCAGCTTTCACGTCCTTCACTAACCCGAGAAGTTTGACCGGCTGCTTTCTCGCGTCCTCGACGTTGCAGAACTCTTCCATGAGCTTTAGGACGATGTCCAAGTGGCGTCTTGCACAGATACCCACTGCTCGTGCATACTCACCGGCGACCACACTGTATAATACGTATGAAAATGTTTATGATCGTCTTACGCAGGTGAGTAAAGAGATGCATTTAATATGAACAAAAAAAAGTTAGTATTGATACCCCTGTCCGGTGGCGTTGACGCTATGCGTGCGGGCCAATTCGATCAAGACCGTAATATGTCCAGCATTGCTCGCGACAGCACCGATGAATATCGCAAGCGACGGACTTATCGTCTTGGCGGCGAGCTCATCCGCCAATTTGAGGCCCCAAGCTTCGCCTTCCAAATTCACGCTCTCCTCTAAAAACTCCACAATTCTTTCCTCCCAAATAAACGTTCGCTCGGATTCCGACATCGAGTCTGAGCTTTGATCGAGGAATTTTGACAGCTCCAGTAATTTGGTGTCCCACTGCGGCTTTAGCTGGTGGCCCAAGAGCGGAGCCGCGGAGCGAAGAAACGTTATAACGGCCGGTCGATTCCGCTCATCTTCCAGCAGCTCCAAGCAGCGACCGAAAACTTTTATACTCTGGAAATCCTTTTCGTTGGCAAGATTATTTTCATCCCGGATTATTTTCACTGCCAGAGGTGATAGTGCACGCAGAATCGAAATCACCTGTAATTTTATCATAATCTTAGTTGCATCATAACGGTACACTTATTCAAAATTATTTAATGTTTTAATTTTATCTGTTTATGAGTACAGTGTAATCAGTTAATATGTTTGTCTTACTGAAGCTACATATGTTTGATCCAATAAAGCTTTAATTAATGACGGCCAAAGCCAAGTTTCAGCTCCTTCCACAGTACTTGAAAGGAGATGTAAAGCTTCTTCACAGGCCTCTCCTTCATCTGTTCCAGAACCGCAATGTAAAACCTGAAAACAAAATTATGAATTAAGAAAATAATTCCTAAGAAATGTTTATCAAGTCTTTCTCGTTATACCATAAATTTTATGAAAGATGATCGTTGAGAAGGTAAGAGAGGGAAAGTCGGTCTCGCCGCTAAAGCTACAATTGCGCCGACGACTTGCCTTGTACTTCCATCTCCTAATGCTTCTTGGAGACTCAAGGCAATCCTTTGTAATGCTGCATCATCCTGAAAATGATGCTTAATTTAACTTATATATCCTACTATAATAGAGAATAATGACAATTTACCTCTGCTGGTAGTGTATTTATTAGATGTCTGAGTACAACTAAAGCTCGACAACGTTGATTAACATTTGGAGATCTTAACAGGTACAAAATTCTGAAAGTACAATACCGGTTTTAAATACAAATGAAAAAGTCACTTTAAGAAAAAATAATTATTAACTTTTACCTATCTAATCCCTCCTCTGGGTATAAAACAACAATAGCTCGATAACATTGCAGGACTTCATAGTGAGTTAATAGTGCTTCTCTTGCTGCTTCAAATGGAGCAATACTAACTATTTCTGAAAGAACTTGATGAATCTGCTCTAAATTGGGACGAAGAAGTTCTTTCACATCATTGGTAGCAGCATTCAAAATTAGTGAAAGAACTCTACGTAATTAATACAACGATATGTTATAAATTATGTCAATGAAATCACTATTAAAAAGTATAAATAGAAAAAAGTATACCTTGAAGCAGCTAATCTAAAGTTAGGCTTTTTACAAAGATTCAATAAAATCGGAGTAAGTTTAACAACTAACTTTTCATCATAGGCTTTTGGTAAAAGAGGTAACATTGAAGCGAGTGATGTTAAAATATTTTCTGTCAAAGACAAACTACGATTTGATCGAAGCCAAGAATATGTCAACACATCAAAAGCACTTGAAAGTTCTTCATAAAAAACATCTTTATTTAATCCTGTGTAAGTTATAATTTCAGTATTTGTAAGGCAATCACTAATTGCATCTGCTAGCTTTCCTAATGCTGAAATTTAAAATACCATTTCAAATATTTCTTTTTTAAACATTTTTAATTAATTAAGAGATGAAACTTACTGAAAGTAGTTTCTAATTTCAATTTTTCATCATTCATATCAGGTAACAGGGGCACTAGAACACTTAATGTTACTTTTATAAATGGGAGCATTCCCTTAGGATATTTTCCAGCAATCATTCCTATTGTTTTTATTATAGTATGATGCGGAATTACATTTGGTTCAAATCTAAAAAAGTAGTATTTTTTATTACAAAACTGATTCAAAATTGTATATTGTTCAAGCATTTATGAAAAATAAAAATACCTACTTTATTATCAATGCTCCAACCGTTTGTGGACACTGAGTTTTACTTAAAGCAACTAAAAGTTCTGAAGCTTGTTCACTAGCATGACCTACAAGCTCAGATAAACCTAAACCTGCAACGGAAGTGGCTAAAGTATCATCCATAGTTGTAACATGATTTTGGCAAATGTCTGTTATCATTTTTAAAAGAGCAATCAGGTGAATGTCAGACATCTGAAATAAAGAAGTTTGTTAGATATAGAGATATATAGGTAAAATATAACTAACAGAATTCAATTTATTCATTAAAACCTTTCGATGCATCTCCCAAAAGTATACAGCAGCATGAATAACAATAATAGGTTTCTTGTGCGATATTTTCCTTATGGATTCGATAGCAGACTGTTGGACAGTCTCATCTTTATCATTTAAAGAATCCAATAAAGCTCCAACAACAGCTGTGATAATTTCATTTTATTATTAAATGTTTAAAATTATTATCTCTGCTTTACTTTTACCTGAAAGCTCTGAATTTGAATTGTTTGCTTCATCATCGTCCTTCATGTTGTTAACTTCTTAAGATTAAGTTTATCGAAAAATTTATTTCAATTAAGTATAAGAATATAAAAACATTGATACAGACTTGTCAAGTAAAGTGCATAATTAAATCAGTATCTGCCAGTGTTACATCAAAAAAATTGATAACTTTTTAAAGTTTCAACTATATTAATAAAAATATAAATAATGTACAAAAGGATTTCGAATATTAAAAAATTATTTCTGCAACATATATATTTTCGTAGTTAACCAACAGTCAACACTCAACACTGAATAAAAATATATATATATGTTGATTTGAGGTTATGATTTGACCATACAGCTGTTCTTTCCCTTATCATGTTTCAAATATATATATACATTATATATATATGCATATGTACTCGTTGCTGTTATATAGATATATGCCCTATTATATCATCAGTATAGGTACGCAGGTAGGATGATAATCAATAAAAATAAACGCTGTTATAAAAAATGTTCTTATATTTCGGAAAATGAAATTACATTTTTTGTATTAATTCAAGATAAACACAATTTATGGTAGTATTATTTCCATCCATTCATCCTACTTAAAAAAAAGTAAATTGAAATAAAAAACAAAACTTTAACACACGGCTGTTTTACAAAGTGACATGTTTAACATTATATGTACATAGCAAGTAGAATTATAGTTGTAAAAGAAAATTTCTTAATTTACATGTATCTATACAATTATTTGCAGGCTTTGTTACATGACCAATCTATTCATAAAGGTGCTGGTGCCATTACATCGATTCCCTTACACTCAAGTGCAATTTTCACACCAAGAGCAAATATTCCTATACTTTTTACCAGTGACCTAAAATAATATTATTTTATTAGTATAATTATTGAAAATGATACACTTATAGACAAATATTCAAGTCCAAATTAATAGGTTTTCTTTAGTTAAGAACGGCCAAGCTTAAAAAAATTATTCAACTTTAATTTCTTTTAACTTTTCTAAACCTGCTTTTATATTTGATTCAACTTTACATGTTATTGACATTATAAACGTATTAAAATTAAAAGACATAATGTTTCTTACCATTTAAAAGGGTCGTTATAAATGTTTTGCAAAGTTTTCTTAAGAGTCGACATTGCTGACAATTTTTAACTTAATTACCAATCAGTAATTAATTTATTTAAATATCCTCGTGTGGATATTTTTCCAGAGAGTCCAAGATGTAAAAATGAGGTTAGAAATTTTTTCACAATCGGAATATTCAAAATCGATTACCAAGCACATTCGACTATCGACTATCGATGTATGATACAGTATACAGTGCCCCAATTCAAAATTTCAAAAATTCTACTCCAAGTTCTAAAATTTATTCGGAATAAAACCTGTATATAGAGTTTAAGACACAGAATCGTTAGATAAAATGCATAAAAGTCAAGGGAAATTTTGCAAGTAAATAAATAAATAAAAACCTAAGAGAAGGTTCTAAAGGTTATGTAAGCGCCCTCTAGGGCGTCTGCATTCACGCACACGGTGCAGCGCTCGCAACGATGACGTCTAAAAATAAAAAAAAAAGAAACTAAAAAGAAGTGAAGAGCAGCAGCCAACAGGGGAGAGCGAGTGCAGGGGAGTCGCGCATTGGCCGCCTTCCGTTACAGACCTGCTCGCTCACTGATCTTCGTCCGCCTCCTCTCTTTTTTTGTTTCGAAGTACTTTTGTTTTTTATCAGTCGCAGACTGCAGTCGCGTTTACGTGCACAAGTGTGAGTGTGTGCCGTTGACCGTCCACCTAATCAGTTGGATTGCTTTGTTGATCATACGCCAGGAGGGGGATTATTATACTCTCTCTCTCGAGCCGCCTGAGCGTCTGCTCTTTACTCCCCATCTCTGCCTCTCGCTCTTTTCTGCAGTTTTCAGTTCTCTGTCTCTGTCTCTCGCGGAAAGTGCATCATCGTCGCACGCTCGCGTCGCTCTTTCTCTTGCACCGCGCGAGCTTGACTCTTCTCGCGAAGAAAGTTGGACAACGACACGGACAGGACGACGGAGAGCGTGAGTAAATCTACATTTCGCATCATTAAAAAGTAAAGGTGCATGGGGAAGGGATATATAAGTACACACGCGGAAATTAGACATCCTTTAGGAATGTCCAGAGCTATGAGTTAACGCAGTCAGGCCGCGCTCACGGATCCGTGAAATAATTCAGTGTGTGTGTGCGTAAGAGTCGGCTCGCTCCCCCTTTTAGCGGGAGAGTCACCGCGCGACGTCGTTGACTTTTGTCTGTTGTGTGTATTGTGTGCGTGTGCATGTGCCATTGAATTGAAAACAATGGAACCGCGAGGCTTACAACTTACACTCGATGATTAACATTCGAGGTTTGTTGGCGGTCTGCGTGCAGCGAGACTTTTTTGTGTTTAATTAGGAGGCTTTTCTTGGGCTGATACGCCAAGATATTTTTTCGGAGCTCGCTGACGCGTAGAGAAGACTTTAATATCTGGTCTGTATGCATATACTCCTCTCCCTTTTGCCTTTTTTTCTTTGTTTTATACATCACGATATTTGCTTATGAGGGAATCTTGAATTTTTTTCTGGTTTCGTATTCAGCGGTTTTAAGTTGTTGTCGTTTGCGGGAAATATGATTATGTGGTATATGGTTACGTATCTAGATAGAATTCTATTTTTAAATGTTTCGTTAATTCAATACTATTAAAAATTAAAAGCAGAACAAGCTAAAAATACATGAAGATGCGTTTTAATTTTGTATTACCTTTATTTTCTGACCGCTTATTTTCCCGACATCAGTTTGAATGGGTTGTTAACTTTTTATTGTGATTCTTGTTAGTTTTAATGATAGCCTTTCTGAAAGAAAAATGGAGAAGCATTTATCATTTTAATAGTCAAGTAATAGCAGTCTAGATTTATTTATTTATAGCTTGGAGTTTATAGAGTTTCTTTTCTAAGTAAAGCAATGCTTATAAAATATTGTATATTCAATTGTCTTCATTCTACTATTTCATTTTAAACATGATACATCTGTACTATATAAAGATTGTCCTTGATAAAAAATGGTTTTCCTATATGTCATAATGTATAACAATTATTGATATTTTACTTATTTTTAATAGATGATTAAATTGTTGCTACATCTTAACCATATTAAATGTAAGAATAATAATAGCAGATTCAATTAATATTTTCAATTGTAAATTAAAAAATATATTGTTATTATGATGCTTAATCAATATAATAATTACCTGTTATATTTATGATGTAACGATTATTACTTACAATTTATAACATTTTATTTCATTTTGATTTATCATTTTCATATACAAGCTTTTGTGATTTAAGTGCTTTTTTTTTGGGAGCAAAGCTTGTCATTCACTTAGGGCAATATCGAATCAGAACAAGTATGTCAACAGGCACTTTTATTTTCTTTGTTCCTATTGCACTTCAAGGATCTCTAAATACATGACATAGATTTTTGAACAATAAAAAGCTGGATAGAAGAAGGCTTTTATCTAATTTTTGTTGTATTTAAATATACTTTACAGCCTGATCAAAATATGATTATTTTTTTATTAAAACCTTTGAATGATAAATATTGAATATCCAAAAAAAAATGATTATAAACAATTATTGTTTAATAAAACTATAATAAAACAATATTTACATATTATCCATATTTTTACTATTATTAATAATTATTTATAAATTATCCATAAATAATCCATAAATATAACATATTTACTTAGAGTAATACTTATTATTATATATTTTTTCTAGATCTCTTATAAGCTTATAAAAAATGGAAGCTGGAGGTGTATTAACTGCAGAACGCAGCCCTGCTCGTTCAAATTTACATGTAGCATTTACGGAGAAAGGTGAAGTAAAAGAGCGCAGAGAGAAGTTTCTGACAGCTAAGTATGGATCGCATCAGATGACTCTTATTCGCAAGAGACTAGCTGTAGAAATGTGGCTCTTTGAAGAACTTCAAAAGTTATATGAATCAGTGGTAAGCTTTTAAAATTTGGTGCCAATAAATTTTATTTTCCTCACTACGCAAATTTCAATTTTACGCACGTATGCTTGTGAAAAATTGGCTTTTACACACGTTGTATGGAAAACTATTATAAAAACCAATATGCGCGTAAATATTCTCAACTTGTGTGATTGTCACCCTTCCTTCACTTAGACAAGGGTGACAACTTCACCCTTGTCAAAATAATCAGCTTTTCTCACTGGTTGCATTATATGCCATTTTAAAATGATGATTGTAGTTTATAAAGCTGAGATTTTTAATTCTAGAATGATAAGGGGAACAGTAGAGAAGTGGAAGTCGACATTGACGAACTTCTTGATATGGACAGTGATGATCATAGAAGAAGTTATTTACAAGTGAGTAAATATGTATTCTTTGAAGTTTGATAAATTTTTACTTACATTTTATTAATGAAAGCAACAATAAAAAAAAATAATAAATGTTTTATTATTTTTAATTTTTTTATAGGGTTTGCTTGTTGATGCCAAAAAACCTCCTCATGATGTAAAGGTAATAGTCTAAGATTAAATAATTCTCGTTTTACTTTACATTAATGACTAAAAATTATTAACAAGAACTTTGTACATTTCAGAAATTTATTAATGACTTACTAGAAAAAGCCAAAACTCTTTGAAGTGACAACCTCAATTTCTGTGACATTCATGTTACAACATTTAATAATTTGCTGAGTTTGCTCATCTCTGGAATGTGTATGATACACATGCATTTTTCAGTGAGTTGCGCACAAGAACTGATCTGTACGAATATTAGTGAAAGAGAATTCGACTAGAACACAAAAAAGGTAGCCTATTGAGAATTCTTGCTAAACAAGTATTAAATATTCGATTTTAAATTTTATTGCAAGATACGATGTTTCGTATTTAAAAAGAAAAAGAAGAAAACTGTAACTAGAAAAAGAAAAATACCCGCATATTCTTATTAAGAGCAATGAAGCACTAAAACTAAAAGTTATTTTCGGGCGACGAAGTTGCTAGTATGAAACTGCCTAATATTTTATTATGTTCAATAGGTAGATTAAAGTCTTTTTGATTAAGAACGTCTCTGGGAAAAAGTTACATAATTTTATAAATTATGTAATATTGGTGTATCAAAATAGTACATACTAACAAATTGTTTCCTAGTATGTCCTAATTTATGGCTTAATTTTAATCCTGTTCGAGTGCAGTTCGTGACTTTGCAATATTAATTTATGATTATAATTTTCAATTCAATATTATCCTCTTCCGACTGCTTGTTCGGCTAATTATTATTTACAAAAATTTAAATACAGTTTTTTCTCACCTATGAGCAGACGGGTTTCGACCCAGGGTTTTGGGAGCTTAATAGGAGTATGCAGGAGAATTTAGGGATTTAAGCAAATTGCCTTACTTTCGCGCTTAAGGTTTCCGCGAAACATAATAACCAGATATCTCTGTATTTCAATTGACTCCTTCCATTTCTCTTGAAAACGCATACATTTGATTTGCAACGATTTCTAGTTAATCACCATTTAATTTGCCGCTAGTTAATGAATTTCCCATATATTCAATCATATTAAAGCAGGAAGACCAAGTAATTGGGGTGTCTTAAATGTAGAAAGCTGAAACAATCTCCTACCCTTAGCCAGGTTTCAATATGATTAGTAGATAGCGTTACGCTAGACATATCTATTCATGTTGCATAGCAATTAAATTTGGAGGGGTGCTACAAGAAATATGGAGTCTATTTCAACGGTCGTTGCAGTTATTTGTCAGTGTAAGTAATATTACCAGTATTTGTAGTATTATTGACTGGTAGTCCAAAAATATTTCGTATTGATTATCTTCATTCATTTGTTTGAAACACATTGGGGTAAGGGGGACAAAAAATTGAATTAATGAAAATATTTACAAATTACTATCGGGGAGTCACGAATTCCACACGGACGACGAGTACATAAAAAATCCATGTTATTTAATAAAAAAAAGATTATTTTATTTGTGCGGTTCTCGCTCATTTATACACGTTATCATAATTAAAACTAAAACAATTTCCCAGAGCGTTTCTACTAAATAGTCTTACAAAAATGGCTATGGTACAAAATGTAGATTACCAGAGCAGTTTTAACAAGTTTTTTTGTATCAAGAGGTATGAATTTATTCTTTAACTGCACTACTTGATAAAATAATGGCACTTATATTGTATAATGCCAGCATCGTGTTAAGTGCCAAATAGGGTATAAAAAAAAGACACGCCAAACGATATTACATGCACAGTATAGCAGTTTTCGCTTTCTGCAGCGTGACCTTTTTTTTTTATTTGAAGAACGATATGCTTTTTATCTCGAAACAATGGAACTTGTGCGACAGCTTCCGCTGGATGATCTCGAAGGTTTTTAGTCGGGGCGCTAAAACCTGTGGAAAATACTCCTGTACTTAATCGCATTTAAACAGTTCTTTAACGTCACATGATTTTCTTAAATTAAAAGGCTGAACGACGTCCTTAACTTGACTAAGAGCAAAACAATGATCACCCTTCCGTCCAATAAGTAAGACCTGGATAGTATTTTTTTACAAGGGTGACTTTCATCACCGATTCAAGTACGTATTCAACGAAAAGAATTCTTTTAAAAAAATAGAGACGATAAAGAAGCTACTTTTTATAGAACAAAAAAGGAACAGTCTGAATCATGCAATTTTAGCATTAATAAATGATATTTTACAGATCCAGGAGATATAGCATATCAGAGATATAGAGAGAAATAGAATATCATCGCCGGTATCTCTATTTTATTAATGAAAATCTTCAATTTTCATTTTCTTTACACAATCAGCTTTAAACGGTTTGTTAAAAGAGCAGTAGCCGCTTTTCATTCGCGCCTTTGCAGATCAATTTTAAATTCTTAACGAAAGCAGAAGCCGTCGAAGCATCTTTCACTTTATTCGCGATTAACATATCTTATTGTCCAGTGTGCTTATCTCATTCCGTGAAATGAGTGTCGGGCAAGGGAAAAGTTATTATCAATATGGGACGATGAAAAGGCAGAAGAAATAAATGAAAAGATGTCGCTTCGTATCATCGCTTGTATTAATCTTTTAAGGAACGAAGTATAACGATTTAACGTGATCATCTTGGAAAATTCATTATTCTATATCTTATTTGTTGAAAAATTTATCTATCGGTTGTCATGTAGTTGTTTAGAAATTCTATTTATGTTTCTTTTCTCAAATTATTAATATCCCCAAGGAGTGTTCGATTATGAGATTTGTCAAAGAGAAAGGCTATAGATGAGATAGATAGCATCTTTTTTTGACGATCTATAAAAAGTAAAGAAATATATCATTTGAGAGCGTGTAAGATTAAGGAGCTTATTTATAGGTGTAATCTTAAGTTGGAACTTTAGCTATGGGCTCTTTAAGAAAGTACATACAATCAAAATCAAAATGTTAAGCTATCCCTTTTTTATTTTTGTACCTTGATTCGGGAAGAAGACCCTTTTTTATTATACTTAATTTTTATTTAAAAATCCCAAAAAATAGGAATGTAAGTGAATCTCTATGCGCCGAGAAATCTTGTAAGAACAATTACAACAGCATCGCGATATGCTAAAAATTCAAGCGTATCTTGCGTTAATTCTTAGTTTAAAATGATTGTACGTGCTTCCTTACATTATAGGTAAATTTTTTGAATGAGACATGTTCGATAAGAGTGAAGCAAACTGAAAGTATGCGCTGACTAGAAGCTGAAGTTATTCTGCAGTACGTAGCAGATAAATAATTCAGGGATAATCCCTTCTATTTCTGTGAAATTCAATTTCTCCTAGATTAATGGATTAGACTGCAATTTATGATGCTTATCTAAGCTTAGATAAGTCATTTACCAACATTATTTACAATATAAAATTTAAAAAATCTTGCATAAATTTATGTATAGATCGTACCGAAAAATATGTATACATTGATTAA
Source organism: Megastigmus dorsalis (assembly GCA_900490025.1). NCBI lineage: Eukaryota > Metazoa > Arthropoda > Insecta > Hymenoptera > Megastigmidae > Megastigmus > Megastigmus dorsalis. Next base: position 34,565 of record UELU01099425.1, read on the forward strand.
TTATTTTTGCATAATCAATATCATACATACATCTGTTTTTTTTACCTCAATGACTGTTCACAATTTTTATTGTTTTCCGTTGATTTCTTATTATTTAATATTTTATCGAAATTAGCGATGCGCAGTTACAGATTCGCTGGACCAAAACCGAGTTCCATACGTACGAAAATTCTGAATATGCTTCCTGTTTTGTACAGAGTAGAATTTTACAGTGTGCACTATTTCTTCTGTTCAATCAATGTTCAACATTGCTAAGCTGGCAACTTATCTAGCTAAAACAAAGTGTATAGGAAAACTGCATTTCGAATTCATTGCTTAATCGAATCAAATTCTATTGTTAAATTTAACTTAATTTATCGATATGACGGGCATTAACATAAACATTAAACTATAGAGAGACTTTTAATAGCGAGCTTGAAGATTAAGCTATTTATTTCACTCGTTTTCTTTTTTTTTTATAAATGAATTATTATCCGATTATATATGAATTAACCCGCAGTAATAAGTATAATATAATTGTAGTTCGTATCAATTATAAGTAAGTTCGTCGAGGATAAGAGAAAGTTAAAGCGGTGGCGGAAAGAGAATTTGTTTTCAGACTTTTTGCAATACATATCTTTATCTGTATACGATTGCGAATGCGATACTGTAGCTTTGTGTTCGACAGCGATAAAGCGAGTGTTTGATTTTTATATACAAAATATACACGCATATACACATTAGTGATCGAGACGTTTAAGCTTAAGCAGACGGAATCGTCTTTAAACTTGACCAAATTCACGAAGTCGCACACCAAATGTACACCGAGAACAGTTTTAAATAAATTCATCTTCATGCACTTTCTTCACAGAAGAATAGAGTGTGCACGATTTAATACACAACTCCAAGCTAGAATTTACTTTCTAAAAGCCTTCACCGCTAGCGCAGTTTTTAAAAATCTAAAAGATTTTCCGTATAAAAACTGGTTTCTTAGGGTATAACAGATTTGGAACAAAACTTTCAAGTTTTTAAGATGACTTAGTCGAACGCGCTAAATTCTCTTTCTCGCCTACCGGGACTCGACTATAATAAAATAAGTTGTAATTCAGAGCTCAATAATGTTTGTAAGCCAATGCAATGTAACCATGATGCTACGATTCTTGATCTCTCGTGTTTTTTCAATTTTGTTCCGTACGAAAACAGTTTTTTTTACTCATCAAAGAATATGTGTAAGTAAACGCTTTGAGTTCCTCGATTAGTTCGTCATTCGAATTTGAACATTGACAACTTTCAGTCCTAAATTCACAATACTTTTGAAAATTTATAAAGACCTACTTTAAGTTGTTACCGCAGTAAAAATAAATAGTTGTACGTCAAACATTTCGGGCAAAATAATAATTGCGCAACCGTGATTTTAGCTTTTCTCGCTTTTAGCGAAGTCAAGTAATGACGTTCAACTCAAACGAATTGGAAAAGTAGAAAAAAGAGTCTTGAAAGTATAAAGGAAGACATGCCCACGGTGTTTGCCGAGAAATCAAAAGGACAAGTGCACCCAACCAAAGTACATTTCCCTTGGATATATATACATATATATGTCTATGCTATCCGACTCGACGTGCTCCGTGTGCTCCGAATGTATTATTTGAGCTTATTTCTTTCGATGAGTATATACAACGTGGACGTGTAATTTTTTTGTTCTTGCGTAGGCACGGGTTATGAGTAGCCACCCATTGCCGGAGTACATGGATACCGTATAGTTTTCGTCTTGGGTGTATTTCATGCCTCGAAGCGCGATATGCATTTAAAACGCTTCTATGATAATAATCCCGAGACTGGACTATGTTCAACGAAGAATGAAAGAGAAAAGACAAGACGCAAAGAGGAGGAGGAAAACAAAGCATTAATAATAATAATAAAAGTACCCGGCTGCAACACTTCCGCATATTCGCGTCTCAGCCACTCTTGCGCGAATGAATTTACTCTTCGCTCTCGGTTTTTCTTTATGCCACTTCCTTCCCCTTGTTTTCCACTTACTTTCCAATGTTTTGTCATTTCGCTATGAAAAATAAAGACTAAAGGACTACGAAAATGATAATTTTGCCGAGATCTTCTTTGAGCAAAACGAAAGAGTGAATTTTTTAATTATGTAAACGGAAATCTACTCACCCGAAATGATTGTGCGATTTCTTTTTTCCAGCGTTTAATTTTAAAACTACCTATGCTTATATGGGATTAATTTCTATTTTATCGATGATTTTAAAATATTTGTAAAAGTTATTCTAATTAAGCTACTACGATTTATAATTTCATGTTATTTTATCAAGTCCAATGGCGATGCATTACACATGAAAAAATTTAAAATGTGCTAATTCGATATATGTATATATAAATTCATATATCTTGCGTTTTATTATCTTTTATTTTGTTGTACGATGAATTTTGTGTTCGGATTCAAGCGCAATTACGATTTTTACGATTTTTCGAATAAAGGCACCCCGAAACACTTTACGACACTATCGAAAATTCATTCGCCAAGTTTTATGAGTAATAAAATGTACGATTTCGTTATCGATCAAGCAGACGTTGTCAAGCAATGACAGAAGGATACAAAAAAGTAGATCTACCAGCGCACAAAGTTACAACGTTGTTTAAATGTATCTCGATAAATACGACAATTGTGTAAAAGGATCGATTGAGCTGTGATAAGTTTTTCGTAAACCAAAACAAGAAAATTTCTTGCCTCTTCTTCTTCTATTTCTCTTTTGTTTGGCGCTCGTAGTTAAAAAAAAAAGCGACGAAGAAGCTGAAGTATTGCAACCAAAGATTGAAGGACGAAGAACAATGCAATTTGCAAGGAGTGACAAAAAAGGAGAAAATAAAATTGTGAAGAAAACGTAGATTAAAAGAGTTATACTACACAGATTCATGACGAAAATACTGTAATACTTAAATATTAACAAAAAGTGGCGTGTTCTGAAGTGAATTTCGTTATTGTTGCGAAAAGTTTTTTTGATTAAAATGGCGATATAACCGTTTTCCGTACCTAATTTTCTTTTAGTTATAATTTCAAGTACAAAATTTCTGATGAATTATTTCACTTGAAAACGTTTCAGGAAAAGGTCTCGGAATTTTGATTCTCCAATGAAGATAACGAAGTTTCGTTGAGAAATTGCGAAATTTTAACGTTTTTCTACAAAAAGACAAAGCTGTCAGAGAATATTTTCACACCTTAAACTTTTAAATTGTCAAGTCTTCGTTGGACGCTCGAAGTTCTCGGACGTTTTCGAGAAGTCTTCTTTATGTAAAAATGTTTTCAGCGTGAGTTTCGAAGATAAAAATGAACAAAACAAGTGATAAGATTCACGACTAATGGAGCTAAATGCATTAAGCGATCGCATATTATAAATGATATTTACTTTCATAGTAAGAATGTAGCTAACTGTGTGAATCATCGGTATTTTCTGATTTTTATACGTTGTGTCAATCGTCCGAATAATGAGTATGCTGTTTATTGTAATAGTAAACGAAAAAAACCGAATGAGGACATTTTTAAGTGTCATGAAGAATTATGATATCTTGTGGATAAAGCGAGCAATTAGAACAATATACAATTGAAAATTAGTATTTGTGTTTTTATTTTCGCATGCCAAAAACCCTGATTTTTTTTCTATAACTGTTTACTTACATTATTATTATTTATTGACCAGATAATATTACATAATTATACATAGTATACATTGTAACCCCACAGAGGAAAATATATTTCCTGTTCGCAGGTCTGGTAATTATTACAAAACTTATCAGCTAAAACTACGACTAATATATTACTATATATATCTCTTTAAAAAATATATTATTTCCAATACAAAAGCATAAAAGCAATAATAAAATTAAACAAAAATAAGTATTATTATCATTAATCATGCATTTAATGCCCCTATATAACAATAATAAGTAATTCTTCAATTATATATATTATCCTTAACATGTTTTTTCAACTTCTTCATCATATATTTCTTGTTAATATTTAACATTTTGAGATCATTTGGCAAATTATTAAACATTTTGATCGCATTAATAAAGCTAT
>UELU01099426.1:0-25609 GCA_900490025.1 Megastigmus dorsalis
ATGTTTATCAATTCACCTTATTTTATCTATACAATAAATAATATATAATTAATAATTTACCTTTGTCTGTTATTGCAGAACCCCTACCAAAGGTAAATTATTAATTATATATTATTTATTGTATAGATAAAATAAGGTGGATTGATAAACATTGGCGCATCTCTTGAATATAGTTATCACCTTCATCATTGCGATTTTGACTACTTCTTTGGCGACGCAGCTGATCTCGTAGTCTTCGTTTTGGTGTTCTCAAAGCACTCTACATTGCTGCACTAAATTCGATTGTGGTATTCGAAAAAGTCACATCGTACAGACCCTGAAAAAGTAAGTATATGATTTGAATTGTTTACAATATATATTTTTCAATGAAATATATAAAGACAGAGTACATTTTATGATAATAAGCTGTGAAGAAAATAGACCTTTTTACATGTGTATAATTATTTATAAATGTTAATTTTTACACCTAATAACCCGATGCTCTCTGCACACGCTTAGGCTTTTGCACCCAATAAAGTGATGCTTTAAAGTTAAGCATTTCATCACGAGAAATAAGATTCTCCGTATGTCAGATTTAAATTGCAGTTACATAAAAAATAATTTGTGTCAACTCCAGGCTTTTACACCCCATAACTGGATACTCTCAAGTTGAACATTTTAATGCCTAAAAAGTTCTCATTTTATCGTAAAAAACAAATTATAAATGCAATTAGATAAAAAAATGCAATAAATCCCAATTTTTTACACCCATAATACCTAACCTAGAGCTACCAAGTTGAGCATTTTATGTAAATCCTATATTTATAAAAGATGGTAAACTGAAAGTGATCATCGGCCCAGGATTTAACTACCAAAAACTTACAATTTTATATTTACTGATAATTGTTTAGAAATATTTTACAATAACAAATAATCCTCTATCAAAAAATGTACTTAACATACATATTTTTCGTCATTTTTAGCCAGCGCCGGGTGTAAGAGGTAAGAGTTTACATATTACTATTTACAAAAAGGTGAGATAAAAGCGAAAAAGGAATTTAACCTCAAAAATTACAGTTTTAAAAAGTATACCTACCTATCGATAGATAACGAAAAGTCACTCTCCTTTCAGAAACACAAAAATTTTGTTCGTTTCGCTTTAGATTTAAACGATTCCAAAAATTTTTTTTTACTAGAGCAGTTCTCGCGATATAAGCAAAAAAGGGATTCTAACATTAAAATATACAGTTTTAAAAAGTATGTCTATCAATAGATAATGAAAAGTGAATTCTCCTGTAGGATACCAAAAAATTTTCTAATATAAATAATTTGTCAAAAGCTCACCACCAACTGTATCTGCCCGACTCACGTTTTACCGAGCAAATATACAGTATAGGCAACCGGAAAGTCCGGTAGTCTTTCCGGTTGCCTATAATGCAGGTAACACTATTATACTATGCTGTATCGAAATATTTGTGTTGGAGGCTCTGGTTAGCGTGGCCGGATAATATGTAGTAACCACAATTTTGTTTTTAACACAACCTTTCAGGGTAGACTTCCCTCTCGCGCTCATGTAAAGAGAGTTGAATTGAATTCAATCGTAACTTTATTGGCTTATTTATTAATACATTGCCGCGATATACATGGGAAGAGAGCTCCTCAGTACGATCATAGGGTCATCTAACGCCTAAAACTTATTTTTATTAATTTTGGCTATTTAATAAATTTTAAAAGTAATAACCCTAGTGGAAATGTTTTTTCCCAAAAATGTGCTAAAAATGTTCCGTACTGCAGACAAAATTGTTCCAAACTGTACCTTAATTGTCGTATTTCGGACGTTTGGAACATTTTTGGTACAATTGTGGCATACTTTTGTCTATATACGGAACTTTTTTAGCACAAACTTTTCTCATAGGAAATAAAAAAGTTTCTCTTTATATGCATGGAACGTTTTTAGTACAATTTCGGCATACTTTTATCTAGAGTATGGAATATTTTAGCACAGACTTTTCTCACATAAAGTCCTAAAAATTCTCTTATTTCGTGTGGAACATTTTCGATACAATTTGTGTAAAAAGAGAAATTTCAGTTTGCCGAAAATGCTCCGTGAATTCATTCTTTATTTTAACTCCAATTATATTAATTTTTAATTGTGCTAAAAGTATTATAAAATATAACAAAAATGTGCCAAAGCATGCTTCAATCGTTTTAAAATATAAAAAAAAAATGTTCCAAATTGTGCCAAAACTTTTCCACGTTTAAAATAAATATGCTGTCCTGAGTATTAAGAAATATTTCTGAAAAATTATATAATAAATGTGCCAAGCTGTGCTAAAAATATTCTGCAGTTTAAGAGAGAAGGATCTTACTACTAATTCAGAAATATTTGTTCCAAAACTTGTCAAAAATAAATTTAAATGTACCACAAATGTTCCAAATTGTGCCAAAAACGTTCCAAATGTCCGAATCACGACATTTTCGGCGTACTTAAGAACATTTTTGGCACAGAAAGGATCATTTTTTCACATTTTTGGCATGATTTTAGAACACTTATTTCACGCGACACATTTCCACAAGGGAATATAGTTTCGGCATCTGTAATAGGTATTCAAGATGATTTTACAAAAAATTTCATTTTAAGAACGTATACTTTTTAATTATGAATGTGTATCTGTATTTTATATCTATCTATATTAGGTGTAAAGTATATTATCTCGAAATCACTAAGCTTTTATACCTAATAACCAGATGCTCTAGTTCAATTTTTTAACATCAAAAAAGATTCTCTGTAAATTGTTCAGGATCTATGTTAGGATGTTGAGGTATTTGAGATTGATGACCGATAGTATTATTATTATTTGTATGCATTTATTTGTTGTTCAGTAAAATTATTATTGTTGTACACAGATTATCTAATAAATTATATTTTTTTTTTCAACGCTATATCAAATTTTTAATAGTGTCTTATTTTGCCTTTATACATATAGTTATCTATATATGTTGTGACTATTGCCCATTTATTTTCTTGAGGATTAATTTATAGGTTGAGTGGAAAGGGACTCTCTCATGAAGAATCGAAATATTACATTAAATTGCGTAGCAATCGCTATTCACTCTATGAGTGTATACCTTGTTGAAAAAATCCAGCTGGATTTCTGCCTGAAATCCAGGTGAATCCAGGTGGATTTCGGGATGGAATTCCAAGCGAATCTAGGTGTATATTGGACTGGAATTCCAGGTGAGTGCAGGTGGATTTTGGGCTGGAATTGCAGTCGAATCCAGGCCGAAGGGCAGACCCAAGCAGAGCCAACAAATTTGGCATCAGTCATCTTGCAGCCGTCAGTAAATGAGGTAGTGCAATTCTTGTTATTAACGAAGTCTTCAAAAATTTCAGAGGGGTTGGTAGTTTTTAAGAGTTTTGCAAAGATCTGTTATTTATTACTATAGTGAAACTGGTTTTATATTTATAGGAATAGTTGTTATAATTGAGGTTTGATTTAATTTTGGTAGAGATTTGTAAAAGATCAATATGCCTTGACTAACCAATCTAATTCTACAAGGCGAATTTTTTTTAAGGATATAAGAATATGCATTTATGAAATTATAAGTCATGGTTGAAGTGTTAGATAAAATTTAGAAAGGTATTTATCTGACAAATATTTTATTCTATCTTTAATTAAAACCATTTTGGATTCACTGCGTAGAATATTAATTGGAGTGCTAGTTCTGTAGCCTAGAGCAACTCTAATGGCATAAGAAATGTATTTAATTAGATCATAATATCAGATCTTGCGGTGAAAAAAATTATTTTAGTACTTACTTGTATTGATAAACTCTAATGAAATGAAAAAGTTTAGAAAAAACCTTACTATTCATACGAAAGTCCTTTCTACGTTACAGGTTTTTATGTCGGTTAGGTCTGATCATAAGTACGTTTAACTTTTGCAAAAATTAACTTTTTTACCCCTTAAAAAAATTAGGCTGCTTTGATTTGCAACCTATTCATGCAGAATTATATTGATCTTTCGATATACAATACGATTTATTCGATCAAGCTGTACTGACATGGTTTTTTCGCTGAAAACTTTATGGGGATGAAGCGACAAATATATTTTCCACGCGAATCACTATTAATCTATTCAAAAACCCCTAACGCTAAAAGGAATTTTGTATAATTCGTAATGTATTTCAACTATCTTATATTTTTTATACAGTTTCATCATCTAAAGTAGTGCTATGCAATGTTTTTCTTAATTTTAGTTCTAAAGTTCATTTAGAAATATAAATTAGCCCTTTGCAAAATAAATATTAAATGACGCTGAATCAATACCAGTATTTATTTATCCTTTTTTTGATAATCTTTCCAATATTCCAATCCATAAGAGATTTAATACTTTTTTTAAATTCATGATTTTTTGTGTACTTTTGAATAATACTAGTTCCGAACATATACTTTAAGGGGCAATTTCCTATTATATATGCCGCCGGCCTTCTTTACCTTTTGAGGAGTGCTATACGATGGTACAAGTCGCTAAGTTTTATGTGCAAATATTTTGAAGCCAAAGTGTATGTGTCATTGGCAGACAATTTTTATATGAACAATTTTATATTAAAACCTTTCTCTCGGTCTAAACTACATTTAGTTAAAAAAAGAACAAAAAATATTTCTTATATCGAATCAATAAAATTAATTATAAAAATTAAGAAAAAAGTATTATTTTTATTTTATTATTACATTTTTATTGAATTAAGAAAAGAAAATTTTATTGAATTCAAAGAAATAATACATAAAACCTTAATATATTGGAATTATGAAAAAGATGTCGGCTTTAATTAACTTTTCTTTACACATTGAATACAACATGCGAAATAGTCTTAAGTTGCCAACAACTGAGCCTATTTCAGTGACATCAAATTTCTACTTTATTATATTAAATGATGAAAGGCTGTTGGAGCAAAAAGTTATTTTTGTATTTTTAGTTAAAATATTCATTTTATCTAGATTTCAAATTTTACAAATAAAAACTGATTGAATCAATATCAAATTCAATATTTATTATTTAATGAAAAATGAATATTCGACATATTATGCACACATTTATAAAAATTAAATAATAAAATTAGCTACTATATTTAAAACTAGATGGCGGTAACCCTAGGACGCCAAGGCCTTTGACGGAGTAGAGAGATCCTGAATCAGGTTTCTTCTGTTTTTCTTCGGCTGTCATACCTGAGTGTGCTGATGTTACATACAGTACATCTAAATTAGGGCCTCCAAATGCAACACTAGTAATTTTGTCAACTGGCAATTTGACGGTACGCAATACTTTTCCACTTTTAGGATCGACTTGAATTACCTGCAATCGATAAAAACAATAGTAAATATAAAATAATATAAATGCAAGCAAAATAAAAATATAAAATACATGCATAAAAAACAAATTAGAAAATAAAATGTATAAGTTACAAATAAGGTTTTATAACTATTATTATTATAAAATATTATAAATATTTAACTACGTATAAATGTATAACAGTGTTAAAATAATTAATAAAGGAGGAAGTCCATGATACAGAAATAAGATCACATTTTCGGTGAGAACGTACGAAATCTTTATACAATTTATTTATTAGTGGGGAAAACAAAAAAAATCTCTATTGCAAATTTATATCTTACTGGATATTGGTAATTCGATTCCTAATTTATAAAAGGAAGCCTTAATAACTTGTACGCTATTATGTTAAGTTTATATAAATACACAAAACCAGAAACATTTTTCAAAAGTAATCAAATGTGTAATAAAAATATTAAAAATTTAAGAAAAATTAGTGTAATTCAACAAAGTGTAGAAAGCGACTACGTAATGGACACAACAACTGTGATATATATTCTGAACCATGGTTTAATTTTTCCATCTAGCTAAACCCATCCAGATATACAAAAAGAATGGTGAGAATTTCATCATAAATGCTATGTTTTTGAATATTATTTATAAAGTACATCTAAAAAGCTTTATATTACTGAGTAATTCTTTTTTTTTAGATTTCATTATTTTAGAATTGATATTTAGCCCCGAAAATATAAAAAATCTTTCACTCAATGAGCACATTATATTAAATACTATCTAATAATCTTAAATGCCTTGAAATCATTAATATTTGCAGTTGTAATATATTATAACAATATATTATCAGTATTTAAAAATAAAATATCAAAAGTTCAGTTTTTAAGCTTAATACTGCCGCAAAGTCTATATATAGGCGCTATGGGTCACCGAAACGGTGTATGTGTTATAAACACGTTTTTGGAAACTTTATAAAAGGATTAAAATATATCTAATCACGACAAATTAAAAGTTATACACCACATACATACTGATTGGCCGAATGATTAATCTTACGTATGTTGTGTTTGTTTATGTTGTATTCATATGCGTAAATGATATTAATAAATAATATATTCTATTTCTTACAGCGCCTCCGTTGTATAATGCTACCCATAAATTGCCTTCAGCATCAATCGTCATTCCATCAGGAAGTCCTTCAATATTGTTCTTTTTCAAGTCGAAAATCACTCTTTTATTGCCTAAAAGTAAAACCAAATAATAATTCAAGACACTTTAATATGTTTTATAATCAAATACTATCAAAAATCATCCATGCACAACTTTCGATTCTATCAAAAGATTCGCATTAAATTTATTGTATTTAGTTGATGGATGATACTTTTAACTATTAAAAAATATATTCTAATATAAATATCAATGCGTCACACTTTTGCATAAAAAGTTTTAAGCGAATCGAGTAAAAATTTCCAGAATATGATTTTTTCTAAATTATTTTGTTTGGTGACTCAAAGAATGATGACGCCATAACTTTTCATAATACTTTTGACATTTATTCTGTTTCAAATCTTTCTCTCTCCTATCCAAGAAAACATATTTTATCAAATATATTTATAATTGTTATCATTAATTTCCAGGTAGAACGAAATGAATCTAATCTTAAAGTTAGATGTTTTTTTCGCCCCCAAAAGGTTACTTACTAATTGCTCCAGTATTAAGATTGTAGTCAAAGGCCCAAACTTGATTGGTCTGAGAATCAATATAATAAAAGATATCCTTCTTTAGACTCCACACTAAGCCGTTACTGATAGAAACTGGTGAAAGTACGGTCGTTAATCCAGAATCTTCACTGAATGTGTATAATGTACCACGATTTGGTTCGACGACACCATTTACCTCTAATCCCATAGTTCCTGTATAACGAGAATCAAATAAAATAAATATAGTCTAACAAAATCTCATAAAAAAAATAATTCACAAACCGATCCAAAAACGACCGGCAGGGTCGCATTTTCCATCATTTACTCTGGTGTCCTTGCGATTGGTATCTAAAGCTGCCAACTTTTTAATTGGAGGATTGGGGTTGTCACTTTCTCCGTCCCAAGTTACCAAGACTACGTCTCTACCACTACCAGCAATCAGCTGGTCATGGGTACCCGCAACTGGAACTACGACTCCAACGGGTCCATTCTCTAAAAAGAAAAAAAATTCTAGTTTATTGGAATATCCATTAATCGTAATTTCTTTTGTTGAAAATCGCCGGCCCCTAATCTTTTTTTTTTATTGTAATTCTATTGAAAAATCATAAAAAGTTTTCAAAAATGAATCAGACCCCTGTTACACAACCGACGATTCGACACTTCATCCGGAAACCACCTAAATCATTATTCAAACAAGGGGGAACCCTTGCTTCCACTTAAATCAACATCTTTTAAGTAGCTCAAGCAAATTATTTCCTTCCGCGTATAATCAGCCAGAAGTTGGATTCGATTCGATTATTTTCTAAAGCATAGGTGGTAAATTAGTATTAAGATTTATGGTATAAATCGCCTTAAAACATAGTCTACACAAACTAATTAAATTAATTCTAACTTACTAATGCCGAATATTTTAAAGCTAATAAAATATTTATGAAGTATCCAGTATATCCCTCCTCTAGGAGTTGCAACACCGTGCAGTAGGTGAGGGGGCTTAAGCTACACAGGGCTTTGCGACTGTAAGGTCGCAGTCCGTTTGAACGGCGACCCCTATAAACGGGCTCTCAGTAGGAATTGGTGTGTGAGTGAGTGAATGTAGGGTGAAAGCCTCCAAAAAAAAAAAAAAATGGCTGAAACCCTGGGGCGTGACCCGTACCGGCTTCTCCTACGGGAGATAGACGGTAATGGTCGATCGGCCCTGTGATGCGACCAAGAAGCAACTCCCCGCATCAGTTTGGTGGTTTAGCTGATCGGGTAAATACCCACCTCCCAAACCGAAGGTGTAATGCGAACCGTGCCGAGCGGAGTGGCTGGCTATCTGGGGTAGTAGGTAGCCGCTAACTTGTGCCTTGGGAACACTTGGCAAAATTCCCAAGTAAACTTGCCTTACCGTCGCATGCGGGGCTCTGCGGCGGTGGACCTTTTCTTTCCCTAGATTCTCGTGGGTTCAAAATGGATAAATTTTTATTTGAAAAAAAACTCGATTCAAGCTCAAATAGATGGTGAAGACAAGTCCGAGGGAACCGCTCCTCTGGAGCAGGTGAACAAGGACCTGTCTAACCTCCTGACGAGCCACATGGAAACAGAGGAAGTCGGTCAGATCCAGCCAGAAATGGCTGGGGAACCGACTACCTCAACTCAAGGCCTCAGTGTGAACCATCCTCAAAAGGATGGGGAACCTGAGGTACCAAAGCGGCATGTATCAGCGCACTCTCGGCTGCACAGAGGACCAACCCTCTGACGACGGTGGTCGTCGAGGCTGGGTATCCTGAGGAGCCCATAACCCAGTAAAAGTTTGGGCTCTTCAGGCAGGCGGTGATGGAGGCAATGGACAAGTTGCCTCTTGAAGTGCCGATGCCCAGGTTCGACGGCTTCTTCTGCAGGGGGAGAGGCCATCATTTTGGTTCCGGCGGACCAGTATTCTAAAGACAGGGTCGTCGGAATAATAAGCGACGTGTACCCATGGGAGGGTGCAGATCTGAAGACGGGAGGGGTTGAGCTCCTTCAAAAAATCGTCAGGGTCAAGGTCTGGGTACCGGAAGCGACCGAAGAACCGGAAGTGATCCTGGCGAGGCTAAAGAGGTCCAACCCCTCTCTTAAAACCGAAAACTGGAGGGTCGTGACCTCGGTCCCCAAAGAAGGAGGCCAGGGCATGACCCTCATTTTAGGTGTACCCGAGTCCGGCATCCGCGCGATAGCCAGACTAGAAGATAGGACCTACGACCGAGTCGACAAGGTGGTGTTTAAATACACCCTGCCGGAACGGTAGTGGGATCCTACAATAACGCATCGGAGGGATTTTGTAGTCAAATGGCTTGCACAAATCTCTTTATAGCGCAGATCAATCCCTTTACTGGATCTATGTGCAGAACAAAAGGGTGCAAGCAGGCGAAGGCTCTGATCGGGCCCAACGTCAGGCTGGACTGGTCCCAACAGATGCGGGGTCTCGGCAGAGCTGAAGCCAGACTACGCACACAAATCGTCAAAGGTCACTGCCATCTGAGAAATCACCTTCATAAGATGAGACTTTGTGACAATGCAACATGCAGATGGTGCGGTGCGATAAAGGAGACAGCGACACATATTCTATGGGAATGCCCGACCTTATCGGATCGTAGGAAGGAGAAGCTGGGAACAGACTTCTGTAATTATGAATTCATACAAAAACTAGACGTGAGGACGGTGATAGAAACTTTCGTGTTTTTAACCACTCAACCTAGTCCACAGCCCTGAAGAAACCAAACTCTCCCGGTCAATGTTGAGTGAAGGTCGATGGTCGGAACCACGCTGGCCGGGACAGGGCGGGGAACTCAGGGCACTACATTATCCCCGTGGGGGCTAGTGAAGGTCGAAGGACAGAACTTGCGCCTTAAGGGATGATGGGGGATGCAGAGGGCAATTGCCTAGGCATCGGGGCTCAATTCGGAGTCCTCCCGAACACACAAATAATAAAAAAGAAAAAAAATCCAGTATATCTCTAACTTCTACTGATTGTCACAAGTACCACTATTGTAATTATATGTACCTACTTTAATTATTTACATAAACACCTTAAATCTGTATCGTCGATTAGCGCTGAGTGGGAGCATAAATAGGTAGACCGAAGTTAAAAAAGTAGTCCAATAGCAGATAGAAATAAACTGACGTTCTTTTGCATTATCGTGTATGATAAGTGAACAAGTTTTTTTATCATGTTTAGTTACCGTGTCCCCTCACGACAGACTCCAGCCCTCCAACCTGTATTCTAATCTTCCTATCTTTGCGCTGTTACTTTTTTAAACTAGTGTCTGTTACCTAATTCCTGAAAATATTACCAATATTGGTTGAAATATTTATGTACAAATTATAGTTCATTGTTACTTTAATAATATCCAAAGTAAGGTAACCGATATTATTAGCTATAATCGATGCACTTATACGTAATTGGCATTCAATCATTGATATATAGTAACTGATTTTCTTTATCCATGAAGAGATGATAACTGACGCGAATTTAGATTTTCTTTTTGATTAATATTTCATATTCTTTGTGTTATTTAATTAGGAAAAATTGTAGTGTGTAGAAAAAAGATATCGAGATGAATGAAAAACGCTTTGATTGATGACAAATTAATTAATAAAGCAACTGCAGAAAAGTTAAAGTATAATAGATTTTCATCATTAATAACTTCTGCACTTACACTTCATCAGAAATTTATACAGTTTACAACAAGAATTTTGATAAACGTGGTAAAAAATCTAAAATATAAATCCAATAGTAAGATTCCTACCATACCGACTATAGAATTTAAAAAAATAAATTATATAGATAGCGATTATTTTTTTCGATAAAGCACGATGTCAGCTCCATAGTAATTATTTAAACATAATGTGATTCCAGTTTCAGAATTTTCTATAAAACATTCACAGAGATTTTTAGCATCGATAATTTCAAAGACAATCATTTTGTGTGCGATATGCTTTACACATGCCAATTATTATTAAACAATTAAGTACTTTTCTTAAAAGCTGTAGTAAATATCAGTTTAAATCACCTTTAAGTGTTTCTTATAAATGATTGTGATGTCATAATTGAAACAACCACTTAGTATTTAATATACTCCAAACATGAATAATAGATATTCAACGTCTTGTAAAAATGTACATTTTTACATCAAAACTTTTTTTGTTTGAAGTAAAAAAACAAAATTAATGCCTCATTTTCGATGATATAGTATATAAGTCAGTGTTAAATAACCAATATGCTAAATTAAATAATATTGTATAATGCATTGTCAATGTAATTTGTGCCAGTAAATTATACGATGTCAAAGATTAATTGGTATTCCATCTCATTAGCAAATCTCGAAGTGGCTCTTCAAGTGACTTGTTTATAAAATAAGCGGAACATCAGCAACTCACCAATCTGCCTAACTACGAACTTAAATATTATTAGTTTTCTTATGTATTACTGATGTATAATCCATACCTTTTTCATAAATATACAAATAAAGATTATGTAAAACAATGTCATAAATTTAATTTTAAGAAAGTAATAAGAATGTCTAATACTCAGTAATTTAATATCTTTAAGAAATTCACTTTATAACAAAACCTTCAAGGCAACAATTGGCTTCACATTTATAAATGATTATGGAAATCTTTTTCAAATTATCGGTTTTATTCACTGACAAGTTTTAGATGTGGATTCTCGTCTCTTAAAACACATAATCATTTATTAAAAAATATTTTCAAACGAGAGAATATTAATATTAAAATTATAAATACTTTGTATAAGTACAATAACAATCAAAGAAAAATGATTTTTCTTTTAATTAAAATAAAAATTAGTTAAAAGAGATCATGAAAACAGAAATCAAATGTAGCTATAATCATTGCGACAAATCTATATTTTTATCCCAATATTAATCGTATTACAATTTCAATCGATTGATGACTTCATCATATTCTGATAAAAGTAAAATATACATACTGTAATTTATTATCTTATAAATAAAGCATTTAAAGACGCTGAAGTACTGATTTTACATAACTCTTTTAATGTTAAGCCTTTATCAAAGATTAGTTAACAACTGAATAAAAGATTCATCAGCAAGTAGTACAGCAAGACTTTTGGAATAATATTAAAATAAATGTGCGTTTACGTGTATGTACATTATGTAACATGGGAGAAAAGTTGATGATTCCCTCGGGTGATCTCTACGATAACCCACCTGCGGAATCAAGAGCGACCACGTTACATATACTTAATACTTTACGTATTCCCATTTCAACTGTGGCCATTTATTTCACTTGGAGAGTGGAAGCAACGGAAAGATCATATATTTTCAATAAACGTTACACAATGTAATATTTAAATGTATTATTTAAAAGCACTTTCGCCCTGCTTTTCAGGGAGATAAGTGGCCATTTCGACTGAGTTGGGAATTCAATTTTGCTGACATTATTGCTATATTTTATAAATTATTAACTTTTGATAATTTGTTTTTTAGTATCGATTTCTTTACAAATAGCCATGAAAAACGCTTAAGTTTAACAAAAATACTAAATGGTCATATGCAACTATTGAAAAAACTGTTTCATCACAAAAGTATTGAATATAATACTTGTCGATCATAATACAGTAATTGTTATATCTTGATTCTATTGTTCACAATAATTTCACAAATAGTTGGAAGGAAATTAATGAACGCAGCGAAGTAATTTTTTTGCAAAGAATATTTGAATTTGCGACATTTCGAGAGACTATTTTAAAATATAATTTTTGAACTGGCATTGGAATTAGATTTCGAATATGCCTTTATACATATCCGTTCTGTATATCCTAAAGAGAGTAAAAAAGACCCTCAAAATGTCGTAAATTCAAATATACTTTGCAAAAAAATTAGTTCGCTGCTTCATTACTTTCCTTCTATATTTGTTACAATATTTGTCTTCTTTATTTTTTGTAGGAATAATTTCTTTCAAGATAACAAATGGAAATACGATTTAAATTACTTAAGTACATGGTTGATAAAATAATATACGTTAAATAGAATAGCGTAAACTTCGCATATAAAAAAAGCAAGTACATGTTCAGCCACTAGTTTTACCTACGATTATCTATAATTAAATTAAAATATTATGTACATTATCACTAAAATAGTACCTACTTTTTCCAGATTCAAGTACTTTGCAGTATAATCTAAATAAAGCATATTTAATTCATTTTATTTGCAAATAAATTCAAGTGCACTTATACAAAAATATGTTAAATAAATTAGCCATTCTTACCGTCGTATTAGATTGTCTACATATCGTCATCGCACTATGTCATTAAATCCATGAGACTATTTAATTAACATCTTTTTACGTAATTATATATTTATGTTTAATTCATATGAAAGAGACTTCAAACCATTTTTCACGTATAAAAACTGGACGTAACATTTATTTTTTCCATATTATCATTCAAATTTTCACTTGGTTTTTAACATTGTTTAAATGCCTGCCCCTATCTTTTTATATTAATTATAAATACATTGTTATTATTATTTCTTTTATCCTTATTACATTGGTTTTAATATCTTTTTTTTATTTTTAGCTTTATTTAAAGTATTTTAAGTTTTAGAACAATATTTCGTAATTTATTTGTAACTGATTCGTAATTATTTATTGATAACTGATTTATTCCCCAAAAAGTAAATAATTATTTGAAATAATATTTCATTAGAAAGTCAAATAGAACCTTAAAAAAATTATGTTTATAATAGTAAAGGTAATTTTGATCTATAAAAGGTAGTATTCTACATTAAAATACAATAATATACTCTATTATTCGCCTCAATTCCATAAAAAAGTTAAAAAGATTGATTACTGCGAATCATAAATTGACAGTGTTTCCAATTAATCTTATCTATTATGAAATAGTAGACCTTCTTTATTTCTATATATAATTTCACATGTTAATTTAAAACTAATTTTCCGAGTGTGTACTATTAATAATTTATTTTATTGCTTTTAAAAAAAATCTAGAGAAT
Organism: Megastigmus dorsalis; assembly: GCA_900490025.1. Classification (NCBI taxonomy): domain Eukaryota; kingdom Metazoa; phylum Arthropoda; class Insecta; order Hymenoptera; family Megastigmidae; genus Megastigmus; species Megastigmus dorsalis. The sequence goes on from UELU01099426.1 coordinate 14,041, forward strand.
AAATATATCTAGCATTCACCTAAGCAGTAATTTAAATTTTCTAAATGTAATAAAATAAAATTGCATTTCCTCATACCGGTAAGACCGTATATGTTCTTGATCAACTGCAGAACACTAAGCTAGTCATTATTTTTTCATAAAAATCTAGGAACACAAATAGAATATCACAAATTATTTTCTTTGAATTTTTATTTTATTATAAGTATAGTGTTATTAAAAAACTCAAAATAGTTTTACCTACAGTAAAATCGACTAGCAACAGCTGTTTTGCATTAGAACAAAACATCTTTATTAATTATCATGTAGTATCTTTATTTTAAATAAGTAATCAGTTAATTTAACTGAATTCTAATATGATTTACGAAACCAAAAGTTAAATCTTTTAAACTAACTTTATTTTTTAATATTCTTTAACGAAAATGACTTTAAAAGTACAGTTTCTAGGATATAGAATGTTAAAGAATTTTCCTTATATATATTTTCCTTATAAGAATTTTCCGTATATTGAGATATACATTTCAGACCTTTGTTTATTTATTGATTTTGGATATTGTTAATTATATAATTTTCGGACCGATTATACTTTGTAGATGTAAAGTATAACATATGTATATTATCCTATACTTCCAATAAAATAGTTTAAGTAAGCATTTTCCATAAATATATTATGAGTTTCTTATATATAAGAAATAAATAAATTTGTAAAAAGTGAAACAAAATCTATTTTTACGAAACCTTATCAGTAGTACAGTTTAATAACATATATTAAATATTATTTTTATTCTAAAACTTTTATAAAAAAGAAAGTCTAATAGTTAAGGAAATTCAAATTTTTGAAAATTTCATTTCATTCACTATTTTACTAATAAAATGAATATAAAATACTGTGTCATCACATATACCTAATACTAACTAATCAGAAAACAAATTATATTACGTTTATTTGTAAACTTAAATTTATAGATGAATGCTTATTAAATACTTATGGTTTCATAGCAGGTAAAACATATATATGTTAAATAATAAAGAATAAAAATTTATGATTACATACAAAAATTAACTTACTTATATAAGCTGATGTGATTTTTCCTGTTGCAGGATCCAATCTCATAATCTTTTGGGCATTGATGTCCACGTAATACAACTTTTGGCTTCTAACGTCCCAGTGAGGGCCTTCACCCAGTTCAACAGCTGGACCAGCCTTTTCTATCGTCAGTGACATTGCGTCTGTATTGCAAAAGGAAAAAAAAAGTACTGTTAATTTTTTTTTTCCGAATCCTTGTACAAGCTCGTAAATATAAATGGAAATAACGAGACATAATGATAGCTAATAAAAATCTAAATACAGTTGAGAAAAATTTTAATGAAAAAAAAAAACGTAAAACAAATGAAACAACGAATTATTAAATCTGTTACAAAATGTGCGTGAAAATTCGCTTGCGAACGAAATGCTCTAAAAAGTGGGTGTCGAAATAAGCGCGCAAGATAAGTTATATATGGGAAAAAGCGAACATTTTTAAGCGTGCACTTCTATGGTTTAACGTTAACAGGAGAGTAGCCTCGTCACGACTGATCGGTTTCTTGCCAAAGCGAAAGACACTGCTACTATTCAGTTCTCCGGTCTCCGGATAAGAGCAATTAATTGTGATCAACGCTCGTCCTGTTTGCTTCTAAATAAAGATAAACCGCAAAGGTCGTCATAGCGATATATAATATTTTTTAAACACATTCTTTAATACAGTTAAGATTAATGATTAGCTTCCGATAGTGATAGAAAACATTGATCTCGTCATTATATCATTTTTTCTCTGATTTATATGATTTTTAGTAAACGTTCTTTCATTATATTATACATTTTTCTAGCCCTTCATTATAATACGGATTAAATAATGAAGAAACTCGTATTTTGAACATATTACAAGATAGAATTTGTATGTGCAAGCCTGTAAATCTAAGTTTCTACATTATTTTATTTTGAGAGAAATAAAATTACTCGACACGCAGACAGTCAAAACCATTATAAACTTCAGCATGGTTGATCCACCCATTTCTCCGAGATATCTCCCGAATTCTTTGGAATCAGAAGTCACTGCACCATCCGAACCGTGTCTATCTATATCGAATTCCGATATTTTCAAGGTTATTTTAAAATGCGAAAAACTTAGGATACAAGTATAAATAAATAATTATTTAATTTTGAACAAATAATGTCTCGCGTTTATTCAAATCGGTCCGCCGATACTTATTTATACGAACGACTTAAGTACAAATTCAAAATCTAGTGGCTAAAAGTCGATGTTAACGCGTACGATGCCTAGGTGTAACTAGCTTCGTATAGAAAGTTCCTTTCTATAAGTATGTCCTTACCGTAAAGTGTAATGACGATAGGTATGTATCGAAGAAAAAATTCAATTAAGGACGCTCCTAATAACACTTTATCCACGCGAACGAAGTATTATTTAGTTTAACTATTGTACTTAAAAACTATAATTAGTTTATCGCTACATATTTATGCAGTTTAATTTATTAAATATTACTATTAGTATTTGATTGTTGTTAAAAATTATTATAATTAAACGTAGCTATCTTCAGGTGGTTCGATAATACGGAAAAGCGCGCGGCGTTCAATTTTTAAATCTTATAAACATGCTTTACTTTGTATAAGATATGCAGCACTTGTTTTATGCTTTGCTTCGAAAAGTACGCCTCGAAGTCCAGAGGTCAATTTTTATAAACTTTAGCAATTCAAAATTTATTATTTAAATAAATACAAAAATATCTACTAAAAGTAATATTTCTTTTTCATAAGTACATATACGTATAATGTGTGCATATTAAATCCCACGATAATCATGACAATGTAAGAAGATTTTATCCGTCTTATCATTCTAGCAAGCATAACATCTAAGTGCAATATCAACCTATAAAAAAGTATATTTGCTCTTATATCATATATGTATTCGTATAATTATACATGTATTGTAAATAATACAAATCGAAAAATAAAAATAAGCAAAGCTTAAAAAATGTTTATTTACAAAAACATCCGTTTATAGGAATGGAAACAGATTTATAGGAATCTGAAACCCTTATAGATTTAAAAAAAAATTGAAAAATATATTTAAACTTTAAGTCACGCTTGATGCAATTTAAAATTATTGTATTAATATTTTAAAGAGGCTTATGCTACACAAGAGTTGCAGATTAAACATATAACTTTCAGCATTGCTCTCTTATCAAAAGTATTAAAGATAAAGATGTATTTTACGAATTTTTTTCTGTCTCTCATCCAAATGTACTCAATGAGTCTGTTTGTAAGCTATATACAAGCGATATGAATTTAATGTACACTTTACACAACAATATCTGCTTAATAAGAAATGCTATTCTAAATAGAATCCATTTATTATAAAGAAATTATTTTTCTATCTATTATAATTTTTATCAACCTTTTTACAAATAAATAAGAAGGAAAAATATGCTATAATTGTATTTTCGATAGCTCAGTTATCGTACTTTTTCCATTGTTTGAATGTTTTATGATCTTGAAATATCACTGCTGCAAGTGATAAGTGATTTTTCAAGGAATTATATTTATTGGATACATTATTTACTTTGATAAATCATTTTTTTTAAAGGAATAAAAAGCTGACAAACTTGATAAATAATTTGAAATAATTATTTTAAATTATTTATTAAATTTTCCAGTTGATTATTGTTTATGGATAAGCTTAATAAAAAATACAAATTTCATAGTTCTTTTTTTTGCTGATATGTTGATGTGTAACTGTTATGAATCCGTAAATAGCACTAGTTGTATTGATCAACAATTAGTTATTTTCGTTTTCTTTTTATTTTAAGTATAACATAACTTAACTTCGTGCAACTTCTAAGGTTGTTGTTTTAAATGATGGTTTCTACAGATCCGAAAAACCCAGGAAATCTGTAAATTTTGCAAGATCTTTTTAACTCCGGAAAACCGGAAAATATCCTGAAATTTGCAGTTTGATCCTTTTTTCTTATTTTGTGATTATGTTAATAGCTTATTTGTTACACATAAATAGTCTAAGAGCTATCATCACTTTTTTATACTGCACTTGTGCAAGACTTGCTAACCTTTTATTCACTTCTACATTGTAACGCGTATTAACCAAATCGCTTGCTATTGGTGTAATGACTGTCGGTTATTGCGGTTGGGAGCGTTACAAGCATGTCCAAAAAAAATACTGGCAATGTTGTACATGCGCATGGCAAGACTGAAAAGAGTTCCCCCTACACTACGGGAAATAAAAAGAAAATGAATATCCGGTCTTTCTATACTCGTCTGCATCTACTTACATGTAATAAGCATAGAAGACAACAATCTCGGTCTTTTTTAAAACAGTTCCCATCAAGTATGAGGGTAAAGTTTTATTAATTATAAGTCTTTATATATTCTAAATGATAGTGCAAGTTTTGCACGTCATACTTTCAATTTTAATGGGGGTAAGTGGTGGGGTCCTCCTTCATTTTTAAGCACTGGTCACTCTAAACGCTCCGTCAGCAGTGAGCAACAGTAACATATATTTAACTAAACCACTATAAAACTTATCCTTTAATTTTTAATTCCTTTTTTTGGGACTCTGTATGATTTTTTTCAAGCCGAGACATTGTATTTTGATAAAAAAAAACTCAAGATTCTTTTTCTAAGATTCACATACCATTATAAGAACTTCTAGGTTGGTGGTACAAAATTAAAAAAAAAACTTTGATATTTCGGCTTCGAAAATTGTACAGAGCTGACTAAAAAAACTTAAACTTTAAAGATAGCCTTTCTAATAGAATTAGTCAAATTAATAGCCAACATTTTTCCACACTTCTAAAACTACGAATGCCTAATTTATTAGTATTTGCAAGCATTTATTAGTATTTGGTGAGTCGAAGCCAAAAATGATCGTCACCTAATCTCATGGCATTTTTCCAGAAATTTGACTAGATTTTACAAAATAAATTAAATCTGAAGCGACATAATTATTCTTTATTGAAATATGAAGGGTGCTCTTCTGCTTGAATGTAGTATATAAATCGCTTATAATTTTGATATTCTTTAAGAATGTATGCATAAGATTGGTCACGAAACGGGTCACTCGAAACAGTGCTGCAATGTTCTTTTTTTCAGAAATTTAACCACATTTTACAAAATAGTGCAAGTATCAAATGCGATAAACATTTTATACTGAAATTTGGAAGGCGCTCTTCTCTTTTTTTTTTTTATAAAATATACAATATAAAGTATATTTTTAGTGACAAAAACAATGTGTGGATACGCGACAGTCATTAGAGCTTCGACATCCCCTTAAGCTTTAACTGTTATATCTTTTTATTTATAGCAGTTTTATTTGATTCCATACGATTATTATTCAAGAAAAATTTAGCTGAAATACGTTTTATTTTATTTGAGACTGAAATAAAAAAAATTGAACATGACCGAAATCACCCTCAGTGTTGAGGTAATTCCGATCAGAATCTATTTATTAAATAAAAGAAGAATAGTCACGTTTAGTAAATTTCTCAAGGTTTTTTCCAGAAAATTGTTACGAATTATTTTGGATAAATGTTTATGGACAAATTTATAGAAAATCTGCATACTAATATAATATTGAACATCGTCTAGCAATTTTAGGCCCAATAATACTATCTTAAGTATCGGCGATACTTTTTTCATTCTACGTGTATGTCTTTTGAAATGTTCTGGTTAAACAACCATCATTTCGCCTACGAAGAGTACAAGACTGATCGATTACAAAGTCTTTTCAGTAAAAAGTTTAATAACTCCATTTCCTGCAATTATGCACCGTTTAACTGATTGATCATTTTTCACGCTTCGGCATTCCAAGTTAGTTGTCAGAACCAAATTCTTTCCCAAACATTGACTTTTGTTGTGACAACGAAAGCTTTGGAAGGCTGATATTTTTAAATATACTTTAATTGGTTGTAAAGTCCAAAACTTTGAATCTCACAACCAAAGTGGTTTTTCCGTGTACAGGTGATTGAAACCTTAAGTGATTTTATATCGAAAAAATGCTGAAGGACCAATGTCATATGTACATGGTGGGATTTCGAAAACCATATCAGTCGCAGGTTAGCCCATATTGCACGGTCTGTATAAGCTATTAGAAAATAAGTCTTCACGAAAAACAGAGTTCCTCTGGTCACGCCAAGGAAACGAATAATTTATTAATTTAATTTTTTAAAAAAGCTCTTTGCATGTTAGCAACAAGAATACGATGGACAGATGTATAGAAAAAGTATGAATGCAAGGGAATTTCTCTGATGTGCACTGTACGAGTGGCTTCCTTAAATTTAATATAAATAAGCTATCCTACTTCCGAGTATGTGTACAAAAGAATTTATAATATCCCCATACTTAAAATCAGGTACTAATCAGGATACTTAATAAGGACCAAATCAGGATTGCAACGCTTATCAGATCAACCTCAGATAATTACCCAGAATACTCTTCTTTTACGTTCTAATAATCGTTCTCATAGACATTACAATCCCCATCAGGTCCTAATCCGTTCAATAAGTATCCTCATCAGGGCTTGATTCCAACATTATTTATAATCAAGATAGGATTTAAAAAAAAAACAAATAAATAAATTAGTTGCGTAATATTTATTTTAAAATGCAAAATACAGTAAGATTATGCAAAATAAAAAAAGGATGACAATAGCTAACTGCGCCCAACCCTGCTTGACTTCAGTGATAGGAGAATTTTCTTTTTTCTTTTTAATAGCACATTACGCCATTAGGAAGGAAAAAACTTGAACAGCCCAGAATTCGAGTTTTCCACCCTCGCCTTTTACCACCCTCGCTTTCGGCTCGGGTATCAATTTACGCGGGTTCGGGACTGTCCAAGTTATTTCCTCCCTAGTGGCGTAATCTATTATTTTTGCCTAAGCGAGGACGAAAATACAACATTCTCGAACAAGCCCCAGGAGAAAAAGTGGTACTTTCGGTCCACTAACATTTCTGTGTTGTGAATCGGCCTGTTTCGATTTGTGAGGCATGAAATTTTTATTATTTGTCCTTGATCTAATTTTCTATAAACGGTAGTTGCGTTTTTTCGGTTAATTATAAGCCTAAAACATTTTTTTTAGTAGATTTGCAGAGGTACATTTAAAGAAGTTTACTATTAGTTTTTGCTGCTCTGCACCATACTGGGCATCCATATGTTAGTAAAAGTCTATAATTATTGAAGTGTATATAAGTCCGTCGATTCTGTAACTGAAACTAAAACTTTTAACTATCAGAAAGTAGAGACTTCTAAGTATTTTTTCTGAGCATTTTTGTTTTGGTAGTTCTCGAACGGTATATCTCCCTGTTCAGCGGAATAAAACACGTACACGCCCATACACAAATATGAGAAATTTTGTGGATCATTCTACCGTCTGAGCTCGCGCAGTGAAGAGGCTGAAGATCCGACAGCTTCGGATTGAGATTCAAATCGTATAAACAATAACTTTAACCTAAATAGCATCGTCATCGCTAGAAAATTGTAAGAAACGTTTACCTTTGCAATAAATTGAGTAATTCGTAAACCGCCCGGCTAGGGATTTTAATTTTGTAAATATTGACTTCTATAAGTATTTCGAAAATCTCATTAATTTTTTGTACAAATTCTCCATAGAATTTTTTCATATTCATTAAGAACGTTACTCCGGCGGCCACTCAGAGTAGGGTAAACGTGCAAAATCAGCGTAAACTTTAAGCATTTATATCTTGAAAACGGTCCCGCTGGGGCCTTCCAAATTTTAAGACTTAATAAAAAATGACTCAATTAACATACAGTCAAAATTTCAAGGAAACCCCCATAAAATAGTTTACACGAGAACTACCTTAAATTCCTTGTCTTACTTGCATTTAAGCAAATTTTCCACTTTTTATAATATTTCTAGTAAGCTTATATGTATTTGTAATTATTTGGCAACATGTAATACAATGACGCTAAATTAGTGTAAGTATATATACGTCAGTGTCATCCGCAAATAACGTAAGCGTCGTTTTCTCGGATCGTGGTATATCATTAAGATTAAATCCAAAGGGTCTAATTACTGATGACAGTGAGTCATTTTTCTTTTTTATACATAGATTTCTCATGTCACTTTGGTATAGCACACATATTGCGTATTTTCTTTTAGTTTTAATTTAATTTTAGTTTTAGTTTGAATTTTTATGTTGCCTTTTAGTGTGACTATTATAATTATAATGTGCAATGGTAGCCATTATTGCTGCTATACTTGTCACTATTGTCAGTGCATGTATTGTATGGAACTTCATCTCATTATAAATTCATTTATTTTTCAATTTGTAATAATCTTTTGTATTTGTAAAATGTATTTCTGCTATGTTTTGGCCGTACTTTATGGGAATTTTTTTTAAGTGATATTTAATAATGTTCATGAAGTCTTTATGTTGTTCAATATTATCGTGTATTATAAGCGACAGAAGCTTTAGTTGTTTAACATATGTGTTTTGTTCGTTAATCTCATCCTTTTCGAAGTCTTCATTTTCATATTCTTCGTTTTCAAATGGTGTGAGAACAGAGAATTAGTTGTATCACGGATTATTTCCGGTATTTTGACTTTTCTTCGCTTTTCTTGGATTGTCTGCGATCATCATTTTTCTTTTTTTATTAATTAATAACACTCTCTTAAAATTTATGCTTCCTCCTGCGGAATCGGAATATTCGGTTTTACCCGTTTCCAATACTTCCTTTGTATTATATGAAAAAGACTTTCTTAACTTGGATTTGATATGACATTTGCTCTTTATGATTGGATCTAGTTGCTAATAAATGCGTCTTTCCCCTTCAATTAAGAGGTAAGCGAGAACTCGGGGTGAGAACTGTCGTGTTCTGGACGGTCATGACGTGGTATGGACGTTGCCGAAAGGTAAATAATTCATTTATTACGTTGTATATCCAACACATGGTTCTGGTTTTGCTTTATAATCAGAAAGATTCCTACCTTAGCGATTTTTACATTTAATGTAATAAATAAAGATAGAGACTAAATTTTGAAAAAAAAAACCTCTGCTTCGACTACGCAATGATGTAAACATTACGTGGTTCCAGTTTTCTGAAATTCCACCCACAATTAACAGAAACTTTTGTCGTCGTAAATTTCGTTCATAATTCACAACGAATTTTATTTCGGAAATTTACAACAACGAACATCTCTGTAAATTGTGGATGAAATTTCAAAAAAACTGGAACCACGTAATGTTTACCTCATTAAATTTAGTCTCTACCTTTATTTATTACATTAAATGCAAAAATCGCTAAGGTAGGAATCTTTCGATGGTTGAGATTCAAATTAACTTTTGTCCTAAAATTTTCAGATCGAGAGTTGGCTAGCCTGACCTTTTTTCAGGAGCCAGAGAAGAAAAGCCAAGCAGTTTTTTGCGCATGCTCCATTTTATTCTGTTACCTTTACTTCTATAGAAGTGAACATTTAGTGTTTAAAAACACACGTGTGTTTTTAAGACTCTTGTATGCATAAAAAAGAATACAATGATCGGTTGTTCGTAGTTTTAGAGATTCTTTTATGGCGTTTATAATTTACACCTTCTTGCTTACCGCTTTTCTGAGATATTATATATTTTAAACATTGTTAATAATATTCGTCTTCACTACTCGTAAGTTTTCGTCTAGGTAAGATGGTTTTTATTGTTAACATTACCAATTTTACTGAATAAAAGCTTATTTTTCAAGCTATCTCCTTTTTCAGTTAACTATATATAACTTATCAAACCCGAGATATCAAGGTTGAAAGATTTGATAATATCAATATTTACAGTTTGCAAATTCTCATATTTATGCAAGACACGATAATTTGAGAAAATAAGTTTTTCCCTTCAAATTATGGTATCTTGGCTTAAAATAATCGTAAACAGACAAACAAAAAAGAAATCAAAGCCTAAACAATAAACTTTATAGTAATGTTGGTTAATATATAATTAATAGCAAAAAATTTCATCAAATGATATAAGTAGTACAAAAAATGAGGAACCCAACGAAATATATATAGGAAAATTGCCCGTTTGAGAAGACGTATGAAACCCATACCATAACAAATAAACAAAAAGACGCGTAATTTAGAAGTGGATGACGAGAACATGTTAAAAATATAAACTAAAGTTTTCATCCCCTCAGACTCAAAAATATACCAGTTAATGCTTAAAATCTAATGTTTTGCAGTAATTTAAGAGTATAAATTAGACATCTACTGGAAGATATTTTAATATCAATTTAATTAAAATTAATTCTTGTTGAACGTATAAGTAGGTTTATTATCAATTTGCGACCCACGTTTCACTACCGTGTGCTGGACATGCGCGACTGTGCCAGCGCGACGCTCGGGTTTCTCTCCGCAGCATTGACGCTTTTTTCTACTCACTCTTGTGCGAGAAGCCGTGTGCGATAAACGAGTCTCACTTCCACCGATGAGAATATTTATTTCATTGCAACTAACGACTGTGTACATTCCCTGTTGAAAAAATCCAGCTGGGATTCCAGTTGGATTTCCTGCTGGAATTCCAGGTGGATTCCACTGGAATCCAGGTGGATATTCAGGTCCTGGATTTTTACAACTAATTACTAAACATTGAATTTCACGTAGATTCGGTGACTTTATTAGTGGGTAACTAAGCTTCAATATTCGAATTTTTTTGGCTTTTTCAAATTTAGTAAAAATACAAAAAATTCGAATATTGAAGCCATACACGCTAAATAATTTAGAGTGAAAATCCACTCTATAGATGCATTTAATTTTTGTTAGAGTGAAAAGTAACTCTTATAGAGTGTAAAGTCTATCTAAAAATTAGAGTGAACAGAATCACTCTAGTATTAAAGTGTTTTATAGTAAGCTTAAAATTCACTCTAAATGCACTCTAATGGTAGAGTGTGTATAGGTACTAACAATACACGTGTGATAATAAGTAGCAGCGACAGCCCTTCTAACCTCAAAATATAGTTTTAAAAAGGCTGTCTATCAACAGATAACGATAAGTCAATTTTCCTTTAAGAAATCTAAAAACATCATCCGGTTCGCTCTAGCTTGAACAGATCCCGAAATAAGTGCGTAAAACGAATTCTAACCTCAAAAAATGTGATTCTTAACAAGTTGATTCATACAGATCGAAAAATCCATTCTTCATAGGAATGCTAAAAAATTTGGTATTTTTTGATAAAGCAGTTCTTGAGATATAAGCGAAAAAAGAATTCTAACCTCAAAATATTCAATTGTGAAAGTATGTTTATTGACGGAAGACCAATTTTATTCGTTACTCCTACCACATTTTTTGTTGCAGCATCTAACATCTGAATTGGTTGGGTCAACTTATTTTAATTGGTTGCACTTACGAATTTATTAGTTAGTCCAACAAGTACAAAGCCAACGAAGTCATGTTCGTAAATCCAATGAACTACATTTTGCGTGTTAATAATAAATTTGCAATGTGAATTTGAAAAGCTATTATACGCATTGGAAACAGGGGCATCGGCGAATCGAAGTTATATATAAAT